>SJYC01023879.1:0-115713 GCA_006408675.1 Madoqua kirkii
ACAGGCAGGCCCAAAATACTGGAGTGGGTAGCTTATCCCTTCTTCAGGTGATCTTCCCAACCCAGGAATTGAACTGGGCTCAATTCCTGCATTGCAGGTGGATTCTTTACCAGCTGAGTTACCAGGGAATACCAAAGAGCTTAGCAGAGGGAATCACAGCTCCAAGTTTAACAGCCTAGGACTTTGGGCAAGTTACTAAATTGACATGGTACCAGTTGCCTTGTACATCAAATGGAGATGATCACACTTGTACTTTACCCACCTACCTTGAAGGTGATATTTAGAGAATTGAACATGCTAATGCTAGTAATGAACTTATAACATGCCTGGCCAATAGCAAATCTTCAGTAATGAACTTACAGCATGCCTGGCCAATCACAATCATCCTTACAACTGCGCTTTTGTTGTATCTCCTCCATTGCCTTGAATAAGGGTGGGCACACAAGAAGCATTCCACTAATATATCACCACTGATTCCATATACTTTAAAAACAGAAGTTACCATTCCTGCTGAACATGCCAGACTTTATCTGCCTAGCTCAGGTCAAGTAACCTTTGAGCAAGTCTATATTAACTTATTCCATGAATATTTAATTTTCATGTGCTATGAGCCCAGATTACAGCAGTGAACAGGACAGCAAATCCTTGCCTTCATAAAGGGTTTATTTTAGCTCACAGAGCTAAGTAAACGAGGCAGCCACTGGCGAGTGCATTGCATAACATCCCTCTGATTTGGAAGGTGCAGAGGCAAAATTATGCAAATTGTCTGTCAACACCTCCCCAACTTACCTGGCTATTTGTTCATTTATTTTAGCCATGAAGGTTTACCTAAATGCTCTGAATTTCTTCTTTTTTGAATATCCCTTTAATGAGATCCCTTCTTCTGCTCACCTCCTTGATCCTGCTTCTCAAATAGAGTTGCTAATGATGTGTGCATGTGCCAGACTTGCACAAATGTTGAACTGCAAAACTGCTCTGTGTCTGTTAATTCCATCCTCCACTTGGGCAGGGATCCTTGAGTTAGAGCAGATGCTGCTCCCAGGGGCTTTCGCGCCCATCGATCAGCTTTGTTGATGAAGGAGGGAAGGAAAGTTTCCTCCATGACTGCTGTTTGAATATAATTTACTGTGTTCTGAAAGAAAAGAGGCAAAAAGAAAAGGTCCTCATAGGCGACAGCACAAATGAACGGTGATGGATGACACTCAGATTTCTGTTGCAGAGGAACATGCTTGAAAGCCAAGAAATGATTGCAATGGCGAGGTGAAATCCCCACAGCTCTGCTAGATGGGCTTCTTCTAAATGGCTAAGGTGCCTGTGGGAGTCCCATGGGGAATCCAGACTGATAAATAAAGAAAATGATAAAATTATCACATATCATTTAAGAGCAAGGACACTATAAACAGATGGCATGGATTTGAAACCCAGCTCCACCCTTGAGGCAAGTTACTTAACATTTCCTCCTGTGTAAACAAGAATAATAGCAATTCCTTACTCAAGTGTTGGGAAGAGAACAAAATGATTTACCGTATAGAAAGTGCTTAGAATAATGCCTGGCACTTACGAAGCTCCAAATCGATGTCTGCTCTGCTTGCTGTCATTTATGGTGAATTTTGCTTTCTGCCAGGTCCCAACCTAAGCTTGCGTGTCCACAGCTTCACTCTTGTTCTCACCACCACCACCCTCAGACACCATGATTGCCTTCAGTCTTTAGAGGAGGGAATAGCCACATACTTGCCTTCCAAATCCTCTAGAATTTCTGACCTTGCTCCTCCCACTACTTAGGTTTTATATGAGTGTCTCCTGTTTGTTTATTCATTTGCATTTCCAATTATGTCTAGAAAAATATGTATAAGACTGGAAATAAATTCTCCAAAAAGATTATAAGGGTCTACTTTTCTGCCTTCTATTTTTCAGTATTTTACAACTTAAAAAAACGAACAACAAAGGTCCTACTGTATAGCACAGGGAATTATATTCAATGTCCTATGATAAACCATAATGGAAAAGTAATCAATATGAAAAAGAATATGTATATGTATGTATATGTATAACTGAATGGTTTGCTATACAGCAGAAATTAACACAACACTGTAAGTCAACTATGTGTGAATAATTAAAAAAAAATTTTTTTTTAATAATTGTGCTGCTCCTGCTGCGCCTGCTGTGACCAACATGGAGGTTTTGTACTAAGTCCAGATCTTAGTGTTCAAGTGGCCCAACCTGAAGCTGAAGAAGCACAACCCTGGTTATACCTGCTGTTGACCATGATGGTGTGTGTTCTGGTGACGGTGTCTCACGTCCTCACCACTGGAGAAGCAGTGCATGATGCAACTGTCAAAGTTCAAGCGTTGGCTTTGTGACTGATGAGCATGGGAAGCAGGCCCACAGCTTTCTCGACCTATGAAATAAATGGACAATATATTGGAAGGACACATGTCCAGCTTCCTGTCTACAATGGGAGGTTTGGGTTTCATAACCTTCAACTTATCCAAGGCACCAAACACTCCAAAACTCAACTGACTTTTTCTTGGATTCACTGGATTCATCTGTGTCCTATGGAGTGTTTTCATGGCTAGAGTATTCATGGGAATAAAACTGCTGGACTGGCTGATGGGTGAGAGTGCCTTTTGAGAAGAAATCAGTGGATACTGGATTTGCTCCTGTTAATCAAGTTTTAAAGGCCGTACACCCTCTGATTTGGAATATGGAAAAGGATGGATGAAAAGCAGCAGAAAAGAAGCTCTAGTAAAAACATAGGAAGCATATTAAAAGTCTGGGCTAGACTTCTTGGCTTCAAGGTGACAAGCTCACAACAATCATTTCTGCTGCCATAAACACCATTTACCAATAACGTTACACGGCATTTTCTTCTTAGTTTTTCACTATGTAAAGAAAATGTACTCTGTTTCTACAGCTATCATATTGAATGAAGTAAGTATTTTTTACAACCCCCATACGGCATTTTTCTGGAGATGACATTTTTGACTTTCAGAAATTAATGTAAAACCAGGAAGGGAGATCCCATGAGGTGAGAGCCCTGGGCAGCTGAGCAGCTTTCCGTGTGGTGCTTTGCCTTTAAAAGAGTGTGTGATGGCACATTGTCTCGGTATGTATGTAAGACTGTTTCCTGAACAGTACGGTGTGTGAAAGGAGCAGAAAAAATTTTTCTAATTAAAAATAATGATAAAAATTGTGCTCTGTTTTCACAATGAAACAGACAATGAATGTTTAAAAAACAGAGAAACAACAGATTTAGTCCAGTCACCCTTTTCCTCAAATAGGGTAAATACTCCTCTCCTCATCAGAGCAAATTAATAAGAAATCAGGAACTCAGTGCTGCACAGAGGACAAGACTGGTGGATGCTCTTCTTGCTGTTTGCTGAGGGGTGGTTGCTGTCCAGGAACTTGCTTGACCTGTGAGATACCTGAGCCCATTGATGACATAATTCCACAGTAGGAATCTGTCATATACATACTGTGCTGAGAAATACTGCATCTGAATGAAGGCACATCTATACCCTAAACCATTTAAAATTAGAAGGGAAATAACAACAGCAGCAGCCCCTCCCCAACGAAAGGATGAATTGCTTAAGTTTCAGGTGGTTTTGTTAGTTTCTTGTGAATTGGGCACTTCTATTTGCAGGGTCCTACCCTGATTCTAAGGTTAATTAGATGGTACTTGGAGCTATAGAGACCATTTCTCCTTTAACATTACCACTCCAACTTTCATTTATCTTTTCCTGTTTCCTGTTCACTTGGAAATCTGTTGAGAAGAGATTATAGGCTTGATAGATTTGATTAAAAAAAAGGAAAAAAATTAAATAAAGGCAGTATTACCTCACATTCACCCCCCTGAAGAAAGAAGCATGAAAACTCTAAGGTAGATTTTCCAAGCACAAGCACTCAGAGGGGATTTGAAGTGCTCCTCAGTCAGTCTGGAGTCTCCACCAATCCTTGGCCTCCATGAACAATGAGTGATAGTAATGGACGCAAAGCATATGTCATTTCCATACCCTCCCATAGCAGTATTAGTTTATTGTGGCAGTAGAAACTCAGGAGGAAGAATTCGAATTGCGCAAAGTGTCAAAATGTGATAGAACTTGTATCAGTTATATATTACCAAAATAACGCTGTGCAATAAATCACCCTACAGCCAGGGGCTTAAAATAGCAATTGTGGTGTAGGGAAAGAGCACTTGGCCAGGACGGCCGTGGTCAGGCTCTCTCACCCCATGTACTCTTGCTCTCTCCCTACATTTTTTTGTAAATAATGATGTTACAGCTGAGATCATTTATAGCACTGTGCATGCACCATTTGAAAAACTCTTGCAATTGCCTTGCATTGTGTTGCCTTGCATTGCGGCAACCATTAGAGAATAAAGCACATCTGCCTTGCTGTTGCGAATAAAGAATGTCTCCAGTTCCTAGGGCTCTTCGCATCTTCTTCCAGCTTCTTACCTGCTTCCTAGCTCATGCCTTTTCTATCCTAGGTTCAGTGATCAGCCAGACATATGGGGAATTCCTTGGTGGTCCGGTGGTTAGGTCTCCACGCTTCTACTTCAGGGATTACAGATTCAATCCCTGGTTCAGAAACTAAGATCCCGCACGCCTTGTGGCCAAATAAAGTAATAGTAATAATAAATGAAGTCTCAACTAATAAAAATAAATAAATAAATAAAAACCTTAAATAACAACCATGCATGAGTTCTCAGCTGAGCAGTCCTGTTTACCTGGGCCTGCTCGGTTCATCTTGACCGGACTCAGCCCCGCATCTGTGCTCATCTGGAGGCTGGCTGGGGGCTGGGCCTTTGCTGGGCTGACTTGGCCCCAATCCACACAGCCTCTCTCTCATCCTTGAGTAGGCTAGCACAGGCTATAGTAGATGTGCACACAATCTGAGTCCTAAACTCGGTACTGACATACCCTCACATCTGCTTCATCCCATTAGCCAAAGCACAACACAAATCCAGCCCAGATTCCAGGGCTGGGGGAAGAGATCCTATCTCTTAATGGGAACAGCTTCAAAGTTCCACTGCAAAGGTTGTGGATACAAGGAGGGATAAAAAAATTGGGGTGACATTTGCGATCAACCTACAAGCTTAAAATATGGTGGGGTGTGAAATAACAACAGCAATGGCGAAAAACATTTCACTGTTGAAATCATTTTGAGACAGTATAAATCACAGGATTTTCATCACAAGAAACAAAAATGTTCAAACTTTTAATCAAGGACCACCTGAGAAGATATCGACCTCCACCACATGAGATCTTGCCTCTGAACACCCCCCAAATCCAGAGGATTTTCCTCCCCACAAGGTTTCCTGATCCCAGGGCTTTTCTAACACAATCAAGTTTTGACATAACTTGGGCAATTATTCTTTTAAAAACAACTCAAAAAATTCATATTTAAAATTGCACACATATTCTGGTTGCTGTCGTGGAAAGCTGTTTGTGAAAGGATAAAAATGGTCCAAGAATACAAAAAAGGGAAAACGATTATATTCAGATGAGGAGATAGTTATATATTTCTCATTTTTCAAAATAGTCTTTAAGGCTGGGGTCACACTGTCTAACAATAAAAAAGGAAGAGATGTAAATAAGTTGAAAGCAAAGATTAACGAATGTTTATTTTCAACAGTCTGCACATTGTACAGCAGCAAAAACTCAGTATTGTCTTTTCATTTTATCATCCTTGGGACTGACAATGAAATATTCAAATGCCAAGAAACACAAAAGCAGTTAAGAATTATACTTGAGGAAGAGTTATGTGACTCTACTATCATTACTTAATTCATACAAAGTGCCTTAAATAAGTGGTTTTATCTTCATCTTCTGATTTTTTTTTAGTATTCTTCTATGTTGGTGTCCAGTGATGACAAGCCAGCAGGGCCCACATGCTGAAGCATATCTAGCAATGCAATCACAGTAACTCAAAAAAAAAAAAATAACAAAAGAGTAATCATGGTTATATATTCTCTTGGTGGTTTTGAATACAAATGCAAAAAAGTGGGTAAATGTCACAATTAATGTATCTGAAGCCAAAAAGAAAGACCTGGCTCAGTAGGAAACATTTTAACTCAGAGCATCAAATAATCAAGTTAACTTAATAGCAAAGGAAACACGTTCCATATTTTGTTTTCCAGAGTTAGCATAAAGCTTTTAATGAGAAACTTGATAAAACAATGCACCATTACCTGAATCATAAAAGTAGTTTTTTCTCTTAAAATTAATTTTGTAGCTTGTGAGAGGTGAATTGATGATTCCATCCTAGTCTTAGATCCCACCCTTGCCTAATACTTCCCTACCAAGACCAGAAATAACCACAAGAAGAACATTTTATATGCCAGTGGATTAACTAGTACAGAAATTAACATCCCCATTTTACTAATGAAGACACCAAGACTCAAAGAAATGTAAATAACTGATTCAAGGACATATAATGGGTCAGAGGCAAGACTGGTTAGGATCACCTTTATGAGCAGCAGGAAAGGAGAGCACTGGGAGATGATGTCTACTACTAAGAAAAATATATAATACTACACGCTTGTTAGAAATCAAAACTTCAAAAGCAAAAATCAGATCTTTCAAAATGCCTGTAATTCCATGGGAGAGTAAAAAGGCTGGCTTAGAACTCAGTATTCAAAAAACTAAAATCATGGTACTCAGTCTCATCACTTCATGGCAAATAGATGGGGAAAAAATGGAAACAGTGACAGACTTTACTTTCCTAGGATCCAAAATCACTGTAGACGCTGACTGCAGCCATGGAATAAAAAGATGCTTGTCCTTGGAAGGAAAAGTATGACAATGGTATACATGTGTCTTTTTCAGTTTTGGTTTCCTCAGGGTGTATGTCTAGGAGTGGGATTGCTGGGTCTTATGGTGGTTTTATTCCTGGTTTTTTAAGGAATCTCCACACTGCCTCCCATGGTGGCTGTATCAATTTACATTCCTACCAACAGCTCAAGAGCATTCCCTTTGCTCCACACCCTCTCCAGCATTTATTGCTTATAGACTTGTTGATGATGGCCACTCTGACAGGTGCAAGGTGATATCTCATGGCAGTTTTGATTTGTAATACTGAGTGATGTTGAGCATCTTTTCATATGCTTGCTAGCCATCTGTATGTCTTCTTTGGAGAAATGTCTGTTTAGGTCTTTTTCTCACTTTTTTATTGGGTTTGTTTTTCTAGCATTGAGTTGTATGAGCTACTTGTTTGGAAACTAATCCTTTGTCAGTTGTTTCATTTGCTACTATTTTCTCCCATTCTGAGGGCTGTCTTTTCACCTTGCTTATAGTTTCCTTTGCTACACAAAAGCTTTCAGGTTTAATCAGGTCCCATTTGTTTACTTCTGTTTTTTATTTCCATTACTCTAGGAGGTGGGTCATAGAGGATCTTGCTTTGATTTATCTCATCAAGTGTTCTGCCTATGTTTTCCTCTAAGAGTTTTATAGTTTCTGGTCTTACATTTAGGTCTTTAGTCCATTTTGAGTTTATCTTTGTGTATGGTGTTAGGAAGTGTTCTAATTTCACTCTTGCACATAGCTGTTGAGTTTTCCCAGCACCATTTATTGAAGAGGCTGTCTTTTCCCCATTGTATATTCTTGCCTCCTTTGTCAAAAACAAGGCACCCATAGGTGCATGGGTTTATTTCTGGGCTTTCTATCTTGTTCCATTGGTCTATAGTTCTGTTTTCACGCCAGCACCATACTGTTTTGAGGACTGCAGCTTTGTAGTATAATCTGACATCAGGGAGGTTGATTCCTCCAGTTTCATTCTTCTTCCTCAAGACTGCTTTGGCTATTCAGGGTCTTGTGTGTTTCCATATGAATTGTGAATTTTTTTGTTCTAGTTCTGTGAAAAATGCCTTTGGTAATTTGATAAGAATTGCATTGAATCTGTAGATTGCATTTGGTAGTATAGTCATTTTCACAATATTGATCTCCCTACCCAAGAACATGGAATATCTCTCCATCTGTTTATGTCATCTTTGATTTCTTTCATCAGTGTCATAATTTTCTGTGTACAGTTCTTTTGTCTCCTTCAGTTCAGTTCAGTCATGTCTGACTGTTTGCGACCCCATGAACTTCAACATGCCAGGCTTCCCTGTCCATTACCAACTCCTGGAGCCTACTCAAACTCATATCCATTGTGCTGGTGATGCCATCCAATCATCTCATCCTCTGTCGTCCCCTTCTCCTCCTGCCTTCAATCTTTCCCAGATCAGGGTCTTCTCAAATGAGTTGGTACTTCACATCAGATGGCCAAAGTATTGGAATTTCAGCTTCTGCATCCGTCCTTCCAGGGAATATTCAGGACTGATTTCCTTTAGGATGGACTGATTGCATGTCCTTGCAGTCCAGGGGACTCTCAAGAGTCTTCTCCAACACTTCCCACTCCAGTATTCATACACACACTTGCATTTTGGGCTTCTCTTGTGGCTCAGCTGGTAAAGAATCTGCCTGCAATGTGGGAGACCTGGATTCAATCCCTGGGTTAGGAAGATTCCCCTGGAGAAGGGAAAGGTTACCCACTCCAGTAATCACACACACTTTGTCTCCTTAGGTAAGTTTATTTCTAGATACTTAATTCTTTTCATTGCAGTGAATGGGATTGATTCCTTAATTTCTCTTTCTGATTTTTCAGTTAGTATGTAGAAATGCAAGTGATTTCTATGTATTGATTTTGTATCCTGCAACCTTGCTAAATTCACTGATTAGCTCTAGTAATTTTCTGATACTATCTTTAGGGTTCTTTATGTACGGTATCATGTCATCTACAAATAGGGAGAGCTTACTTCTTTTCCAATCTGGATTCCTTTTATTCCTCTTTCTTCTCTGATTGCTGTAGCTAGGACTTCCAGAACTCTGTTGAATAAGAGTGGTGAAAGTGGACACCCTTGTCCTGGTCCTGATCTTAGGGGGAATGCTTTCAGTTTTTCACCATTGAGAATAATGTTTGCTTTAGGCTTCAAACAGTCATTTTTAAATTAATTAATTAATTTTTGGCTGCACTGGGTCTTCGTTGCTGTGCACAGGCTTTCTCTGGTTGCAAATGATGAACTGTCTGTTCCTAACACAACTACCTCCATTCTGCACTCCAGCCAACTTCCTTTCACCTGCTGGAAGATTCACTCTGCAGTTTACTTCTTATCTGTTGTTCCCCCCATGCCAGATCACTTCTGTCAGTAAGCAAACTATTGTAATCTCCCCCGTCTGGAAGAAAGAAGCAAATAAAGAACAAACCTGCTTCTCCTACATCTTTCCTCCATTCTGGCCCCATCTTTCTGCTCCCCTCTATAGCACACCATCTTTAAAGAGTATTTAGACTCTGGCTCCTACTATCTCTTAAACACATTTTATTTAAATTCATACTCCTTTACAACATTATTTTTATTGACTACCTAAGATTTCATTGTATAGACTATTATTTATTTAATCAACCCAGCATTGTCAATTATTTAGATTTCCACTTTTTTCCACGCTTATAAATTCTAGGCTAGGTTTATTTAAAGGTCTAAGTCTGGTTTCAATATGTAGCCACCAGCTATATGCAACTATTGGGCATTTAACATGTGGTTAGTTAGACCAAGATATTCTGTAAAAGTAAGATACACATCAGATTGCTGAGGCTTAGAACCCAGAAAATAAATGTAAATTTATTTATTAATTTTATTAATAATATTAATAATTATAATTATATATTTATGCTATAAGTATATTAATTATTAGTTAATATTAATGAATACATGTTCATATTATAAATGATATTAAATAGTAAGTAATATTTATGATGCTTATTAATAATTGATAATATTAATCTTATTAATAATTCATTATATATTAAAATGTTCATATTTGGGGTACACTGGGTTAAATAACATGTTAAAAATAATTTCACATGTCTATTTTTTCCTACTGGCAGATTTAAAATTACATATGTGGCTCACATTTGCATCTCATTATATTCCTGTTGGATGACACTAGTCTAGACTTTTAAAAAAATTTTTCATAGGCAGATAATTGCTCTACAATAGGGTGGACACTGAAATTCCATTAATTACTCATTCTTTGAGCTAACTAGGCCTTCTTTCAACACAATCCAAGGCTCTCATCCTTTCATTTACAGTCTTAAATTTGTTTGATTTGATGCTTCTTTTCAAATAATTTAGGGGAATGTGAATTTTTATGTTGTTATATATAAATTAACCTTTGCATTTTATGTGCCTGTTCTGATATTGCTTGTCCTCTTGGCACTCCAATCCACAGTCTTGTGGTCTTTTCTGAAAGAAGTAAGTCCTGATGTGTTGATCATGCAAGAGGTGGGTGGGTAGGTGAAACTTAGAATGTGTGCCCTAGGTAAGCAAATGGGGTAACCCTTACATTTCTCATTCGTGAAAACACTCTGTTATCAGAGACTTTTATATGTGCCTCCTGCCCATGACCAACATTAAAGAAATAGGTTTCTCTTTAAAGAAGACAGAGCTGAGTGAGAATAAGTTAGAATTTACAGGCTTGCCTATGCACCTCGTATTATGTATTTACTCACTTTCAGTTTCCATTTCCTCGTCTCCTTATAGTATTAAAATAAAGTTGTAAAGATAAAATAACAGCTATAAATATATTGATACATATTCAAATATATATTGATGTATTTCCAGATATATATCTGAAATAAATATATATATAGTTATATATCTGGCATATGTAAAATGGTACTTATATTTATCTATAGATAGATAAATTGATATCTATTTAAAGATACAAATATCAATAAATATTTATTCATATGTCTCATAGATATATAAAGTTCTCAGTCCACAGGAGAGTCTTCACAAATGCCGGCCAATCACACACACACACACACACACAGACTCCTAATCACTGGCCTTTTTTCACACTTAAAATAAGAACCAGCTGATTTAAATTATAATCCTCCGCAGTGCTCACGTGTGAAGAATTGGTACTTTCAGACCCTGGGAAGCCTCCTCGGCCGGCTGGGAGACAGACTCAGTAGTGTGAGGCTTTCCCAGGCACTTGGTTTGCATCAGGCAGATGCCCACAGACCTTTCATTCATAGAGCGCCCAAGCCTGGGCTGGGGCAGCAGAGCAGATGGGAGATAACTGGGTCTTTCATGCACTTAGACACTGAATAGAATTTCTGGGGGATTTCCTTCTCTCTGGGAAGGCTGCTCTTGACTTTGCACCAATAAACAAATTTTGTAAATGTGGACATCAATTTAGAAAATATATGCGTGGTACCCAGGTTTAATCAATGGATACCAAAACTGGCCTCACTAACTCTACAGTTTAGAAATGATACTACTTATGAGGCATCCAGACACAGCAGCTAGGACAGCTGATTTTCTCAGACTGGCACCCCCATTCCATGTACACTATCTCAGATAAGAGTAGTGGCTTCCAGAGAGGAAGTGGTGGGGGATGGAGTGGAGGGCCACCTGACTGAGGGGGATCAGTATATGGTAACACATGGAAACTAAATTTTTGTTGGTGAGCATGCAGGGCATACAGAAATAGAAATACAATGTTGTACACATGAAATGCATATAGTATTATAAACCAATGTTACCTCAATAAAAAATAAATGTAAACACACACACACACAAACACTTGGTCCTGTAAGATCCCTTATTTCAAATATTCTGTGAGGCTGTGTGTGTGTCAGGCTGTGTCCTGGTTTGGGTCTTTGAAAATACGGTCAGCAGTTAGAAACAGAGGAGAAAGTAGGACATCCTTTTCTTCTCAAACTTAAAAGAAAATATTTATTACAAAACCAACATCCTAGCCAGCAACATGACCAGAAATTTTACTAAAAGGAAAATTCACCCCTAAACCAAACATACCAAGAAATCAAAATGTTTTCTTTTTTGGATGTACCCTTTGCCATCCCTAATTTGTGAAATATTTGTGATCAAGCATTAAAAAAAAAACAGCCAGGCAATGCCAAGGCTATGTGAGCTCTCAGACCTGCCCTCTCCCACCCTCTCGGCCGGCTCTCCTACAGACACATAGATGTAAGCCATGGGACGCCATCCCCTCCTCCCCAGCCCACCTGCAGATGGCCCAAGTGAACACCCCCAACTCCCCATCAATCAGTGTTTCAAAACATCACCTACTGCGTGTTCAGTGCTCTTCTAGACACAAAGGGTTGGGGAGGAGGGGTGCAGGAAAGAAACAGAGGGCCTGGTCCTAACTCTCCGGGGATTTCCATGGCAACAGGAAGGGGGTTGGTGGAGGGGGTGGAAAAGGGCACAGTTTCAGTGAGAGGCCAGGGCCCAACTGGGGTTCGTGCCCTGTTTCGTGTGTTCAGGATGCAGCTGCCTTCTTTGTCCTTTGTGAATGAAGCCACCAATTGTAGTTTCTGGGGCAGTTTCCCAAAAGTGTGTCATGAGAAAGAGGCAAGATGTTAATGTGCTGAGCAGAAAAAAACAATTCCATAGCCAGATGAGCTGGGACATGAGGGTTAAGGAAAAACAAACAGGTCTCTTTCTGCAAGAGATCTTAGAGCACTTTTTCTCCTGAGGGGCAGCATGCATCTCAACCAGGGCACTGAAGCTTGCTGCATTTCTCAAGTGTGTGTGGGCCCAGAGGAGAACATCTCCAGAAAGCAGCATCAATAATTCACTTTGGGAAATGCAGCTGCAGAATATTCACTCGCATACCTGCTGAAAACCATATACTAGATTCTCCCAGGTATTTCCAGCCAAGAGGAAGCCATTCTCTTGCCTTCTTTCCCAGGCCTGGGAAATAGAGGAATTGGAGGGAAATAAGATGTTAGGCCGAAGACCCCTATGCAGAGAGGCCCAGAGAGGACTGAGAAGGAAAAGGATCCAATAAAAGATACCATTTCCAAAGCACATTCTCTTAGGAGTTACTTATCACTTTTTCAAAGGACTTACTGGGTCCCAGCTACTGCTATAACCAAGATCAACTGTAGTCCCCAAACAGAAGCTTCCATGGCCACCTTTCTGAGGTGCCATAGAAACCTCAGTCTTTCCCCCCATTGCCTTCTCTTTCTGAATATCCTCTTCACAGTGTCAGTGGGGACCTGGGGAATGGGGTCGTGGAAGACTCTGTGGCTCACCCCTCTCAGATGGCTTAGGCTGTTCCAGGTTCCTTCCCTTCCCTCCAAGATTCCTCTTATGTCTCCTGAGGTCACTCCATTCTTCTTCTCTCTAGTCCAGTGGTTCCTAACCTTAGCTGCACATTAGAAATAGCTGAAGTTTTTAAAAGGTCCCAGTGGCCAAGCCTCAGCCCAGACAAATGAAGTCAGAATCTCTAGGGGTTGAAACTCAGGCATCAGTAATTTTAACAACTCCTCGGGTAATTCCAATTTGCAACCAATGTTAAGAATTGCTGACAAAGTCCAAGAACAGAATTTTTAAGCAAGCCTGTTTCTCAGAAAGCAGACTTGTTTTCATCTGGAAGCCAGCCATCCTTTATTTGGAGCCCCAGATATTCTCTCCTGGGTACCCAAATCCTTATCTATCGGTGTCTCTTAGTTATGACTGAAGAATTTTCTGGAACCATCATGTTCTCTGCTCTGGGGCTCCAACTTCACTTCTGTTCCTCTGACATCTCTATAGTTCAATCTGTATGTTAGGGGGCATCATTAGGTAGGCAGAGTGCAGTGTCTGCTTCTAAGAGCTTTGCTGCTTAATGATTCTTGCCAATTCCCAAGTTCTATTACTAACCCCAATTTTACCATCTTGGTGCCATTAAGCCACTTTCTTGCTAGGAGTGACACCCCCAGACACTCATCTCCACCATTTCTCTTCTCAGAGAAGCCTAAGTGCAGAACACAGCTCCTCTGTAAGATTTTAGTCTGTGATTAGAAGGCTGCAATAGGCTATGCCCTGAAATTGGGGGAAATGAACAGAATATGTCACCTGGCCTAAAATGGGAAGGAATGGAATCAATATAAAACAGATAAAGCAACCTTTCTGATCTCATCTAAATAACCTACTTTAAAAGATGGATTTTTAAGGTCAGTACAAATGAGAATCAACTAGAATAAAAAATCATACGATTGAAGTGTAACATGAGGTCTGGGGTGGATTTAATGCAAAAACAAAAAATTCTAAAACAGTACTCTTTAAATGGAGAAGTGAAGTGAAGTGAAGTGAAAGTCACTCAGTCGTGTCCGACTCTTTGTGACCCTTTAGACTATACAGTCCATGGAATTCTCTAGGCCAGAATACTGGAGTGGGTAGCCTATCCCTTCTCCAGCGGATCTTTCCGCTAGGGAAGAACCAGGGATCGAACCAGGGTCTCCTACGTTGCAGGCAGATTCTTTACCAACTGAGCTATCAAGGAAGCCCTTAAATGGAGAAGACAAGACAATATGATGTATACATGCATTGTGCCCAGGCACTTCAGTCACTTCTGACTCTTTGAGACCCCATGGACTGCAGCCTGCTAGGCTCCTCTATCCAGGGGGACCCTCTAGACAAGAATACTGGAGTGAGTTACCATTTCCTTCTCCAGGGGATCTTCCCAACCTAGAGATCAAACACATGTCTCTTATGTCTCTTGCCTTGGCAGGCAGATTCTTTACCACTAGTGCCACCTAGGAAAAAAATTAATATTTCAATTTAGATTTAATTTAATTTAGAGAAATAAAAAATCTCCATACATTTTAATATGCAAATTGTAGTAGTATGTGTCTATGTTTTATAAATAAATACATACAGGATTTGCATTCAAAATGTTTTAATCATAGGGGTGCACAATAAAAAAAGTTTGGATGTTACTGTTCTAAATAATTACATTACAAAATCTATACATAGAAAGCCAGCAGTCAGCTTGGAATGAGAAGAAGATAGTGAAAATAGCAAAAGGTGGTCAGTATTTATCACTGTTGGGAAACCATGCCCTGAATCAGACAGTTATCAAAATTGTCCCACTAGTATGGTTTACATGTCAGTTCTTTAGAGCTATCCAGTCTCCTGTGATACTCACAAGGGAACCGTCTGGCAGCAATCTGACTTCTCATGTAGATTTTACTATAGGAAAATCTTGTATAAACCAGCCAACTTCTGATTCCAGCTGTTTGGAGATGTTGTAAATTTATAAAATAGCTTCTTGACTTTTCAAGTGGTTTGGTGGTTTGAGTTAGGGTTTCTAGCAAGTTGGGTAAGTGCAAGTCAAATCTCCTGAGCCTGATCACCTCTGAAGGAATATGAGGCCCTGGTGTTTCTGAAGTTCTGTCCTGAGCACCACCTTAACACACTGCTTGACATCTATGGAGCTTGATTTGTCTCAATCCCACACATACCAGGTTTTACTAGTCCAGGTATGTTTTCAGGAAAGGGAAATAGGTCTTGTTGCTAGTAGTGGAACCCCAGACACTCTAGGACACACGAATAGTACAGGTGGAAACAGTCCAAATGTCCATCATTTGACAAATGGGTAAATTAGATATGGCACATCAATACAAGGGGTTATACATCGCTACATATAAAATAGGCTTCCCTGGTGGCTCAGTGGTAAAGAACCTGTCTGCCAATACAGAAGACTCAGGTTTGATCCTTCGATTGGGAAGATCCCCTGAAGAAGGAAATAGCAACCCACTCCAGTGGTCCTGCCTGGGAAATCCCATGGACAGAGGAACCTGGAGGTCTATACTCCATGGGGTCACAAAAGAGTCAGACACAACTTAGCAACTAAAACAACACCACCATATAACTATGGAGCTTGATTTGTCTCAATCCCACACATACCAGGTTTTACTAGTCCAGGTATGTTTTCAGGAAAGGGAAATAGGTCTTGTTGCTAGTAGTGGAACCCCAGACACTCTAGGACACACGAATAGTACAGGTGGAAACAGTCCAAATGTCCATCATTTGACAAATGGGTAAATTAGATATGGCACATCAATACAAGGGGTTATACATCGCTACATATAAAATAGGCTTCCCTGGTGGCTCAGTGGTAAAGAACCTGTCTGCCAATACAGAAGACTCAGGTTTGATCCTTCGATTGGGAAGATCCCCTGAAGAAGGAAATAGCAACCCACTCCAGTGGTCCTGCCTGGGAAATCCCATGGACAGAGGAACCTGGAGGTCTATACTCCATGGGGTCACAAAAGAGTCAGACACAACTTAGCAACTAAAACAACACCACCATATATAAAATTGATAAACAATAAAGATTTACTGTATAGCCTAGAGAACTTATTCAATATCTTGTAATTACCTATAATGAAAAAGAATCAGAAATATATATATATGTGTATATGTATAACTGAATCACTTTGTTGTACACCTGAAACTAATACAATATTGTAGATCAACTATATGCTGTGTGCTCAGTCGCTCAGTCGTGTCTGACTCTTTGCAACCCCTGGACTGTAGCCCACCAGGCTCCTCTGTCCATGGGGATTCTCCAAGCAAGAATACTAGAGTGGGATCCTCCAGGGGACCTTCCCAACCCAGAGATTGATCCCAGGTCTCCCGCATTGCAGGGGGATTCTTCACCATCCAAGCCACCAGGGAAGCCCAAATCAACTCTACTTCAATTGAAAAATACAACATATTATATGGTCACCAAAGGGAATAAAGTTCTGATATATGCTATAACATGGATTAACCTTACGTGAAAGAAGCCAGTCACCAAATATATATATATAATTTACACAATAAATATCCAGAATGGAAACCTACAGAGATAGAAACAGCATCAGTAGTTGCCAGGACTGAGAGAGGAAGACTCTGATGAGAAAGGGGGATGATAGCTAAGGCATATGGGTCTTTGTGTTGGGGTGACAAAAATGTTCTAAAATTGGCTGTGGTGGCGGCTGCACATATCTGTAAACATACTGACAACCATTGAGTTGTATACTTTAAATGGGTGAATGTGTATGGTACCTACACTGTACCTCAGCTCTTTAAAAAAAAATAAGATGAATATGTTGATCAACAGTTCTCTTCTAGGTTCTAGAAAGAAAACTCAAAGAAAGAGGTTCACAGATCTGACAACTCACAACTCAGTTCATGATAGAAAAAGGAGCTGTGAACAGAGAAATTCTGATCCCTACCTCGTACCTCTCTGCAGTTCCCATAGCCCTGCGTGAGTGAAAGTCACTCAGGCGTGTCTGACTCTTTGCAACCCCATGGACTATATGGTCCATGGAATTTTCCAAGCCAGAATACTGAGTGGGTAGCCTTTCCCTTCTCCAGGGGAACTTCCCAACCCAGAGATCAAACCCAGGTCTCCTGCATTGCAGGCAGGTTTTCTACCAGCTGAGCCACAAGGAAGCCCATAACCCTAATGAAGAGACTAAGAAAATTCCAGCAGAACGGATAATCTGGATTTTTGGAATATCCACACAGTGTACATAAAAAGATTTAGAATCATAGAATTTCAGACCTGGAAGTACTCAAAGAATTCAAGGTTTAATTCAACCCTTTCATCATACAGGCAATTTGATCAACTCCCTCCCCACAGGATATGGATGGAGTAGAAACTTCCTCCGTCTTCTCACCCCTAAAGCTGCCCACAGAATGTCCTTTGTCCACATTCTCCCAGAGTCCTTTGCTTTGTCTTACTTCTCTCCTCTCCCTCTAAATGCCTCCTCCGTCATAGCCTACATTCTCCTAGTTCTGTAGTTTATAGGAAAACAACAACAACAACAACAACAACAGCTCTCAGTCCTCCAAGCTCTGATACTGAATATTTAAAGAAGGGCCTTTGGAATTTGGGAAAATATGTTATTTTTTCTCTCAAGGGCCTGGCTCTTGCAATTCAATGCATCCTTGCCCAAGTACAATTGTTGCAACAAGCACTGAGAGTCTATTTTGGCCATCAAATCCTCAACTTTGTCTCCTTATTTCTCTGTGCTTTCCAGCTATAAAATCCTGACCCTCCCTAAGGGAATGTGCCTCTGATTGAATATCTGGAAATGTACTAGATGTATCCCAAAAAAGTACCTAAAAATGTATCCTCCCAAAGAAAGCATAGTATCATTTATACATCTAAAAACAACCCACAGAATATATATATATATATATATATATATATATATGTGTGTGTGTGTGTGTGTGTATGTATAACTGAATCACTTTGCTATATAGCAGAAATTAACACAGCATTGTAAATCAACTATACATTGGAAAAGACTGTGATGTTTGGAGGGATTGGAGGCAGAAGGAAAAGGGGACGACAGAGGATGAGATGGCTGGATGGTGTCACCGACTCGGTGGACATGAGTTTGAGTGAACTCTGGGAGTTGGTGATGGACAGGGAGGCCTGGGGTGCTGCAGTTCATGGGGTTGCAAAGAGTTGGACATGACTGAGCTACTGAACTGAACTGAACTGATACTTGAATAAGGTAGATATTTAGAAACAAAAATAGCTCATAATTCATTTTTTGACTCAAATGTTTTGTGAGTCTCTGACTCTAACCCAGGCTTTGGTCTTCAGTGCTCCTTCCAAGGCAGCGGACTGACCTCACTACCCTCAGTTTCTCAGTCTTCCCATAAACTCCTAGGTGGCACCTCCTCCTCCCTCCCTCCCTCCCCTTTCTTTTTCTCCATATGGAAGGGTGATAGTCTTCTAAAACCATCTCTCATTGGGTTGTAAGAGGATGGTCGTGTGGCCCAGAGCCCCACATCATAGTCTGAAACAAGTCTATTTGAAAGTTACTCAGTTGTGTCTGACTCTTTGTGACCCCGTGGCTGGTCCATGGAATTCTCCAGGCTAGAATACTGGAGTGGGTAGCCTTTCCCTTCTCTAGGGGATCTTCCCAACCCAGGGATCCAACCCAGGACTCCTGCATTGCTGGTAGATTCTTTACCAGCTGAGCCACCAGGGAAGCCCATACCCCAAAACAAGTCTATAAATGCTTTGAAATCACCTGTTTTTGTCTTGAGGATTCATGCATATACTCCATTCTCCTCCAAAACACTTATCCTCTTAATCTTAAAATGAGATTGAGCCCCCAGTATAAAGCACTGCTTTGATTCTGTGACTTTCTGATAGACTCTAATACATTGCTGAGGGCCCCCATGATGGACACAAATTTCGAAAATGGGGAGATGATTTGTCAATACTAAATCTGTGGTGCCATCTTGTATTTCAAGCCACAGTAGCACTGAACATATCAGGGAGTTGAAACATCTGTGAAATGAATTAATTTAGAAGAGAAAATAAAGAATCAGCCACTCTGAGCAGGGCTGAACACCTATTCAGAAAATGGCAAGGAGTAAAAAATTATTTTGTTGGTTGTTCAGAATCAACACTAGCTTTTCAGCATTGACTGCAGGCATATATAATATCTGCATCTTTGTAGCATATAATGGGGCAATATTTGGAGGTTAGAAGGGCAACCCACTCCAGTACTCTTGCCTGGAGAGTCCCAAGGGCAGAAGAGCCTGGTAGGCTACAGTCCATGGGGTCGCAAAGCGTCAGACATGACTGAATGACTTCACTTTTCTTTTTCACATTCATACATTGGAAAAGGAAATGGCAACCCACTCCAGTGTTCTTGCCTAGAGAATTCCAGGGACGGCAGAGCCTGGTGGGCTGCTGTCTATGGGGTTGCACAGAGTCAGACATGACTGAAGCAACTTAGCAGCAGCAGCAAACCATCCTATTGGGCTTCCCAGGTAGCGCTAGTGCTATGGAAACTACCTGCCAATGCAGAAGACTTAAAAGACATGGGTTGAATCCCTGGGTCAGGAAGATCCCCTGGAGGAGGGCATGACAACCCTTTACAGTATTCTTGACCAGAGAATCCCCATGGATGGAGCATCCGGTATGCTACAATCCCTAGGGTTGCAAAGAGTTGGACAAGACTAATAAGCACACAGGCACAAACCACCATATTAAACTTTGATTGTCTTCAGTTCCACATCATTCTAGAAGATCCAGAGCAGAAGTCGTTTCACATCTAGAGTTTTCAGATCATAAGGTTCCTTGGAATGGTACAGAAGAAAGTCCTTCCCATGCGGTAGTAGGGCCACAGGGCTGGCTGTTCTTGGAGAGGTACAGCCTATCCCTTCCTATTGGAAGAACTTTAGGGAGAAAAGGGGAGAAAGGGGCTGAAAAGGAAGATAAAAGGATGCTTCCACTCCCCATCTCCGAGCCCTCTCCCTAAGAGGGGAATTGTGTTTGTTTTCTGAGCTGGGTAACAAATACCCACACACATAGTGGCATAAAACAACACAACTGATTATCTTAGTTTACATGAGTCAGTAGTCCAGCGTGTTTTAGCCTTATCCTCAGCACAGTGTCTCACAGGGTGGAAGTCAGGTGTTGGCTGGCTGTACTTCTACCTGGAAAATCAACTAGGGAACGAACGATCTGCCTCAAAGCTCATTCTAGTAATTAACAGGATTCATTTCCTGCAGTTGTAGAACTGAGGTCCTGTTGTCTTGCTAGCTGTCACCCAGGGATGATTCTCAGCAACTAAAGGCTGACCTTGGCTCCTTGCCACATGTATCACGTTTCCAGTCTCTCTCTGAGTCCTCTATCTCTGACCACCAGAGCTGGTTAAAGGACTCATGTAGTTAAAGGATCTGGTTCACCTGGATAATCTCCCTCTTTTAAGATCAACAGATCTGCAAAATTCCCTTCTCAACAGCACCTAGATTGATGTTTTATTGAATACTAGCTGCATGTGTGACTACATCAAGGGTTGGGAACCGTGGGGTGATCTTAGAGTTCTGCCTACCCCAGGCGGTCATAAAGACCCAGATAGGAACTAGGAAAGAAAGATGAGCACCAAAGAATTGAGGCTTTTGAAGTGTGGTGTTGGAGAAGACTCTTGAGAGTCCCTTGGGCTGCAAGGAGATCAAACCAGTCAATCTTAAAGGAAATCAGTCCTGAATATTCATTGGAAGGACTTATGCTGAAGATGAAACTCTGATACTTTGGCCACCTGATGCGAAGAACTTGACTCATTGGAAAAGACCCTCATGCTGGGAAAGATTGAAGTTCAGAGGAGAAGAGGACGACAGAGGATGAGATGGTTGGATGGCATCACCAACTCGATGGACATGAGTTTGAGAAGGCTCTGGGAGCTGGTGAGGACGGGGAAGCCTGGCGTGCTGCAGTCCATGGGGTCACAAAGAGTCGGACATGACTGAGCGACTGAACTGATTGACTGAAGACTGAGGAACCAGGAGACTGAAAACATCTGGGCTGCTGAGCGATTCCCCTGGCACTCTGTCACTTCTAATGTGGTAAAGACAGTGAAGGACATTGTGGCAGAGGGCGATAATCAAATGAACCTGAGGCAGCACTTCTGGTTCTCAAGTCCTTCCCCACAGCGAGAAGGTGACCAGAAGTACCCAAGTCTAGAGCGATGCCTGCTGGGTCATGGAGAGCTGGGGACCTGGCCTGAGGACAAAGCTTGGGGAAAGGAGTAGATGAAAAACTGAGGACCAAAGGGCCCAAAGAGAGCCATGGTGGGAACACAGTCTCTCTGAAGCTGCCCAGTCCGTCAAAACAGGATCCAGAGAATTCCACAGGGATCCAAAGACCCAGGCTTCTCTTAGTTGATCTGAGTCAGGTGAACCACTTCCCCATCGTGCCAGAGCCTTCCTGGAGAAGCAAGGGGAGCAGGGAAACTGGAAAGCCTGAGCAATAGTCCCAAAGAGGCTGAGTTCTGCTTTTCCTGAGACTGATGGGGAATCCCATGCAGAGGACTTTGAGTTTTAAAACTGGCAAAATCCTGGTGAACCAGAATGACTGGCACCCAAGTCTGAAGATGATCTCAAAGATTAAATTGAGCTAAAGATTTCAACTTTGTTGCACCAACTGTCACACACACACAAACACAAGCACTACTCACCTCATCAGTAGAGAGGTACATTTTCTTTGCTTACCTAAATAACCAGCTGCATTTTCTTTGCTTACCTAAAGTAAGCAAAGTAGAGCTAGTAGATTTCCAATCCTGCTTTACCATTTTTCTAAGTACTTTCACCCATGCTTTCTTGCTCTATCCTCATACGGCCCCATAATACAGGCAGAAAGACGGACCATGTGAAAGATGAGGTTGAGAGACGTGCCTGAAAGCACATGACCGGTGAGGGTGCTAGGGGACCGGATTGTCTGATTGTTTTCAGCACATGATGAATCTTTGGAACCTGTGAATTTGCCACCTGTATTTATCTTTGCGATTTGCTTAATTTCATTAATAAATTAAATCCTGTATAGTCACGGATGTGAATTGAATGTCCATTCACTGTATGGCCAAGATAAGACCCCAGGCGGGCATGGTCATGGCTGAAAGCAGCCGCCTGCAGAGGCCCTCACCTGCCTTCCTTTTGTGGATGACAATAAGAAAGCCAGAACAAAGAGCAGGTCCAGCCGGAGTGCTATCTCTGTGTGATGCTTCCCCCTTGTGGCCAAGTCGCTGCTTTGGACAGGAAATGAATTCTCCAAAGGTCTTCCATACCTGAGGGCTACTTACCACTCAGGTAAGAAGCCTGGGCTCTTTCTGCAGGTAAGTACCATGGGCTCCCCCGGACCCATGCCCAAAGATTTCACGTAAAATTCTTACCCTGTGAATACGGGAGGTGGAGTCTTGCACAGGAGAAATCCGGATGTCCAAAGATTAACATGCACAAAGTGAAGTCTCTGACCTTCACACTGACCTACAAATTCCATCCACAAATTTTATCCTTGTTCCTGAGCTGACTTCTAAGACACATCAGCACTTGACTGCCAGCAAAGGCATATCACATCTCAAGGCTGTCAGTAGATTGTAAACAACAGCTGATGTCACAGGACGGCTTGTGTAGAGAATTACTGTTCACTTGCTAAGGCGTGTCCAGCTCTTTACGACCCCATGAATGGCAGCAGGCCAGGCTTCCCTGTCCTTGACCATCTCCTGGAGTTTATTCAAACTCATGTCCATTGAATCAGCGATGCCATCCAACCGTCTCATCCTCTGCCACCCCCTTCTCCTCTTGCCCTCAATCTTTCCCAGCTTCAGGGTCTTTTCCAATGAGTCAGTTCTTCGCATCAGGTGGTCAAAGTATTGGAGCTTCAGCTACAGCATCAGTCTTTCCAATGAATACTCTAGATTGGTTTCCTTTAGGATTAACTGGTTTGATCTCCTTGCTCACCAAGGGGCTCTCAAGAGTCTTCTCCAGCATCATAATTTAAAAGCGTCAATTCTTTGGCACTCAGTCTTCTTTATGGTCCACCTCGCACATCTGTACATGACTACTGGAAAAACCATAGCTTTGACTATATGGACCTTTAGGTATAGAATCTGCCTGCAAAGCAGAGGACCCATGTTCAATCCCTGGGTCAGGAAGTTCCCTTGGAGAAGGAAATGGCAATCTACTCCAGTGTTCTTGCCTAGAAAATTCATGGACAGAGGAGTCTGGCGGGCTATAATCCATGGAGTCACAAAGAATCAGACACAACTGAGCGACTATACTTTTACTTTCATAGGGACTTTTTGGCAAAGTGATGTCTCTGCTTTTTAATATGCTGTCTAGGTTTATCATAGCTTTTCTTCCAAGGAGCAAGTGTCTTTTAATTTCGTGGCTGCAGTCACCGTCTGCAGTGATTTTGGAGCCCAAGAAAAGAAAATCTGTCACTGTTTTCACTTTTTCTCCATCTATTTGCCATGAATCGATGGGACCAGATACCATGATCTTTGTTTTTTTGAATATTGTTTAAAGCCAGCTTTTTTCACTTTCCTCTTTCACCCTCATCAAGAGGCTCTTTAGTTCCTCTTTGCTTTCTGCATTAGAGTAGTATTATCCACATATCTGAGATTGTTGATATTTCTCCCGGCAATCTTGATTCCGGTTTATGAGTCATCCAGCCTGGCATTTCGCATAATGTACTCTGCACATAAGTTAAATAAGCAAAGTGACAATATATAGCCTTGAGGAGAACTAGTTGGCAATTAACTATTCTATAACCTTCATCAGAGCTGCCCTCAGACCCTCCTTGATGTTCTTATTCTTTCATTATGTATATATTCCTCCAATTTTATATAAACTTCAATAAAAGTATCTTGGGAAACTCTTTTTTTATTTCTATAAAGACAGCTCTAAGGTCAGTTCCTTAGGACCCCCTTCCATCTCCCTTGCCATCTTTAAGACCCTCTTGTTCAACACCAATTCAATGGACACGAGTTTGAGTAAACTCCAGGAGTTGGTGATGGACAGGGAGGCTTGGCGTGCTGCAGTCCATGGGGTCACAAAGAGTCAAATATGACCAAGCAACTGAACTGACTGACTATCTGGGGGCCATGACAGACTGAAAACTCAGAAGGGCCATCACAATCTTACTTATCCATGGTGGCCCAGTCCAGGATCCTAGGGGATGGGGAAGACAGGGGCATGTTTAGCTTGGTATATAGAGCCTATCTCTACACTACACAGTTTCCAACAAGAGTAGAACCAGCCTAAGATGGCAGAGAGAGTCTGAGCATAGAAACGTTGGCAGGAACATGGTGGAGGTAGAGGCAGAGAGATTAGCATCAAATTCCTGTGTTGTTTTTCTGAAATCAGAAGCTTTGAGAAGATAGTATTATGGTAACTGATGGGTTTAAAAAGTTTTCAGCTGAACTTGTCTCACTCTGGGTTTTCATCTGTTGATCCAATACAAGGCTAGGGATAGGAATGCAGAGGAGAGTTAAAGTTGAGATGGCGAAAGCATTCCCATTTATGTGCTGGACAGAAAATTCACTTTTCCTTCTTCTCCTTGTTCCTCTAGAATCAGAGACCCCTTTTATGTACCTTCATAATGCCCTATCTTTCTACTTACAGCACTGATCAAAACTCTTAAGAAGTAACTATTTGACTACTTATTTTGCTAAGTGTTTCCTCAAGACAGGAAAGAACATTCCAGGCGGTGAGAACTTGTATGCCAAGGCCTGAGACAGGGACCAACAAGGCTGGGCCAGAGTGAGAGGAAGAAAACTTACGCAAAGCGATGTGATCATTCAGGGCCTTTTAGTCCTTGTTATTGACCTAGAGTTCTCCCTAAGGGCAGCAAGAAGCCTCTGATTGGCAGGAAGCTAAGGAGTGACATAATTAAGTGTGTGGGTTGTTTTTTTTTTTTTAATAATACTTTATCTGGCTGCTGTGTGGAGTGTGGATTGAATGGAGGAAGAGTGGACAAAGCTAGACCAGTCAAGAGGCTGTGGAGGCTATGCAGGTGACAGTGATGCAGGCTTGACCTTGGAGATGGAGATGGAGTAGGCAGAGGATTCAGGAGTCACTTAGGAGGAGAACTAGGAGATTCAGAAGGAGTCCAGGTGACTTTCAGGTCTGGGGCTTGAGCAGTCAGTACTTGGAGGAGGAGCAGGGCTCCAGGCTCATTTGGGGACCTTTTGAACTTGAAGGTCCTGTCTCCCAGGGTAATTGTCTATGTGCCTCTGGAGCCCAGGAGAGATGGCAGCACTGGAAATAGAGAATATGCTGATGGTAAGGGAAGCTACATAAGTTCAAGATAAGAAAGGTGGAGGGACTGACTCCACCCAGCAGCCGCTGAGTAGACGGACGTTCGGCAGCAACTTTCCTTTGTGTGGCTTCCTGGTAGCTCAGATGGTTTAAAAAAAAAAAAAAAAATCTGCCTGCAATGCAGGAGACCCAAGTTCCAGCCCTGGGTCAGGAAGATCCCCTGGAGTTGAGAATGGCTACCCATCCTAGTATTTTTGCCTGGAGAATTCCATGGACAGAGGAGCCTAGTGGGCTACAGTTTGGGATCACAAAGAGTCCTACACGACTGAACTACTAACACTTTCACTTTGGGGCTTCCCTGGTGGCTCAGAGGGTGAAGAATCAGCCCGCAATGCAGGAGACCTGGGTTCAGTCCCTGGGTAAGGAAGATCCCCTAGAGAAGGAAGAGGCTACCCACTCCAGTATTCTTGCCTAGAAAACTCCATGGACAGAGGAGCCCGGTGGGCTACAATCCATGGAATCTCAAGAGTCAGACACAACTTTAGCGGTTAATACTCCTTTCTGTAACTCCGCTTGCGTTTTGTTTCTGTATTCTCCTGGGCAACAGACAATTGAATACTCATGCCTACCCCATACCCATTTTCTCTCTATAACAAACTCCTATTATTGTCACGAATCTCAGTGTGCCCAGCTAGAAAACTACATTTCCCAGCATCCTTTGCAGACAGGAATGACGTTGTTGTTGTTGTTGTTGTTGTTGTTGTTCAGTTGCTAAGTCCTGTCTGTCTCTTTGAGACCCCATGGACTGCAGCACACCAGGCTTCCCTGTCCTTCACTATCTCCTGGAGTTTGCTTCAATTCATGTCTGTTGTGTTGGTGATGCTAATCTAACCATCCCGTCCTCTGTCACCCACTTCTCCTGCCTTCAATCTTTCCCAGCATCAGCGTCTTTTCCAGTGAGTTGGCTCTTTGCATCAGGTGGCCAAATATTGGAGCTTCAGCCTCAGGATCAGTCCCTCCATGAATAGTCGAGGCTGATTTCATTTAAGATTGACTTATTTGATCTCCTCGCAGCAATGACTAATGTGTTACAAATGAAAGCTGGAATAAGACTTCTAAGAGGGCCGACTCAGCAAAGAGGCTTATGCCTTTTGCTCTTCTAACTTCTTTTATTTTCTCCCTGGAACTTGGGCCTGAAGGTGAGGCTCCAGGGGCAGTCTTAGACCACGAGGTAACTTTAAAGATAAAAGCCACACACAAAAGGTGAAAGAATGGACAGAAAAATTGTTTCTGGGTCTCTGATGCCTGTGAAGCTACTACACCAGCCTGGGTGACTTCTGGGTTGCTCTGAATTGAAATTAAAAATGAACCCCTGATGCTGGGAAAGACTGAGGGTAGGAGGAGAAGGGGACGACAGAGGATGAGACGGTTGGATGGTGTCACTAACTCAATGGATGAGAGTTTGAACAAACTCCATGAGACAGTGAAGGACAGGGAAGCCTGGTGTTCTGCAGTCTATGAGGTCACAAGGAGTCAGACACAACTGAATGACTAAAAAACAAAAATGAATCTCTATACTGTATAAACTACTGGTATTTGGATTTTGTGATTTATTCAGTCAAGTGTAATTTAACTGATAGATTGTTCCTGTGATAATCAGACAAGAGAGTGAATTCAAGAAGGAGACTGTGTAGGAAAGCACAGGAAAGAATAAATCAGGTTAGGCTGGTGCATGAAGGAATAAAATGCTCTTTCATATATCATCAGAGAAAATTTCCATGTTTCCTACAATGTTTTGAACTAATAGTGGAACAGCCAAAGTAGCTCATCCTAAATTTCTCCCCTTGGGACTTTATTAGTTATTGAGCAACTTGAATCATAAGGGAATGTTAATTCCATGTATGGAAAAGAAATACAGAAATAGTGCTCATCGTGATTAAGACCTAACTGAATAATTGCAATGTTTAGAGTATTTCAGATAATTTGTCAAGTGCAGGGGGTGTACATTCATTCTGCACAAAATTTTTTAAAATACCTATATAACCTTATGTTATTCTTGGTTCCCTCTGGTCCACTGATTCTTCTAGACTTCTGTCTCCAGTTGCCCGGCCAAAGGAGTGAGTGAGGGTTGAAATTCAGCCTGAACTTAACTCCCAAAAATCTATCATGGCGTCATGCTTGGCCACTCTAGAAGCAGTCGCAAGCTTCACAATTTGTTCATCCAGAGGAGGTATCTTTTTGCAATTGATACAAAGATGTTTGTTGCGCTAGCTGGTTCCCTGGTAGATGCATGGGCCAACCTCATTCCTTCCCTTTCTTCTGAAAACCAAGTCGATTTAGATTGCTTTCAAGTTGAGGACTAGGAAAGCATACTAGGAGTCTCTCCACACAGCAGAGAAGACAAAAAAATTCTTTGAGGGACTGGTACAAAGAAACTCATTACATGCAGAAAAATATGGGTAATCCACAGAAGAGCTGTATCCACTGAATAAATGTAACCCCAAACAGAAGAAAATAGCTTAATTCCTACCAAGACAAAAGAAATGAAGATGTGGCCAAAAGGAGAAATTTTGAGTTTCTCTAGAACTTCTGTTGCTCTCTAGCATCCCCTTGTGGTACTCGAAACAATCTGCAGCCCACTGCCTCTGTTCCATCTCCGGTTGTTAGCTGCAAGATATTTGAACTCTTAAGAAACTGAGACCTTGAACGCATTATACTCCTATCCTAGGCACAAGGATCTTAAAGATCTCGTGGGAAAAAGTTAACAGAACCAAAATAAAATTAGCGATGAGTCCATTCCTGTTGTTGTGCTGTTATTTAGTCACTAAATCCTGTCTGACTCGTGACCCCATGGACTGTAGCCCACCAGGCTCCTCTGGGATTTCCTCATGGGAGGAAAGCATACTGGAGTGGGTTGCCATTTCTTTCTCTGGGAAATCTTCCTGAACCAGAGATCAAACCTGCGTCTCTTGAATTGGCACACGGATTCTTTACCACTGAACCACCTGTGAAGCCCAAGTCCATTCCTGTACACTAATCAAACTCAGTTCTTTAAGAAAACCAATTGGTTAAGAATTTCAACCTCTCTCTTTCTCTGTCTTCCTGTCTCTCTCTCTATCATCTATCTATCTTCATTCTTCAAACATTTAAGATGGTCCCATTATACATCAGCCCTAGGACTGTGGCTCAGGTCAGTAGATGGACATAATATCATACTTTTGTAGGACAGATAAGTAGCAGATGAGTGAATCATCACTCTTTGTATTCTGCTGAGAAATGTGAAGGAGATAGGAATATATGTAGAATGTAAGCAAGGAAGTGATGCAATCAAGTGTGTCATCTGCAAAAGGTCATTCTGGAAACAAGATGAAAGCTGAGTTGGGTGTGGGCATAGGATGATGAGACTGAGAAGTCAAGGCAGACTGACCCAAAAGGCAGAGAGAAAGAAGAGGACAAACTGAAGAGATATTGGGGGGTAGAACTGAAGGATGTAGCAGAGGGGTTAGGTTTCTAACTAAAGTAACCAAGTGGCTGATGAACTAATACTGCAAACTGGGAGGTTTGAAGTGGAGCCTGATGCTGGGAAAGACTAAAGGCAGAAGAAGGGGACAGTAGAGGATGAGATGGTTGGATGGCATTACCGACTCAATGGATATGAGTTTGAGCAAATTTCAGGAGATGGTGAAGGACAGGGAAGACTGGAGTGCTACAGTCCATGGAGTTGCAAAGAGTCAGTCATGACTGAGGAACTGAACACCAACAAGAGATGCAGAGACTAGAAGGGGGAGAATTTGATGAGTTTAGATGGCTTTATGGGAAGAACTTTACGTCTGGAGTCAAGCTCCTGCATTAATGCATTTTGTTCTAATTGTATTTTCTTGGACTGTATTTGTCATTCACTCATCACAGGGCCAAACTAATGACCAAATTTGTTTACAACTCCCCTTCAATCCAGCTTTCTCAGATGCACAAAAATTACATTACAAACTCTCCAACAAATCTCAAGCCCAGTCTCCAGCCACCTCATTTATCTCATTCATAGACATTCATTCATAGTCAGTACTTCCCCTGTCATAAATCAACCCAGGTCAGACATCTCGGGACAGCCCCTAAGCCCCACAGCTTGCTGGAATTATTTAAACTAGCCAATCCCAGCGCTTCCCTGATGGCTCAGTGGTGAAGAATCTGCCTGCAGGTGCAGGAGATCAGGTTTGATTCCTGGTCTGGGAAGATCCCACGTGCCGCGGAGCAACTAAGCATGTGGGTCACAACTACTGAGCCTGCGCTCTAGAGCCCGGGAGCTGCAACTGCTGAGTCCTGAGCCTGTGTGCTCTGCAACAAGCGAAGCCATCACAGTGAGAAGCCTGTGCACCACAACTAGGGAGACGCTTCCACCCATCGCAATTAGAGAAAAAGCTGTGCAGCAACAGAGACCCAGCACAACCAAAAATTAAATAAATAAACTAGCCAATCCCAAACTATTTAACCTGCTTGTCTTGCCTTCTGGCAGAAACCTCAAGAAGACTGGACCTATGCATTTCCCTTTTCCTCCTGCCTATTGATCAACTCTGGTACTTCCCCATACGGTCCTATATGGCATGGTGTTTCTCTCCTCTCAGGAAAGGTAAGCAATAAAAATCTTTTTCAATGGCATTAACGTCTCTGTCCCTTTTATAAAGTAAGGTGGTGGTTTAGTCGCGAAGTCGTGTTTGACTCTTTGTGACCCCATGGACTATAGCCCACCAGGCTCCTCTGTCTCTGAGATTTTTCCCCTTTTCCAGGGGATCTTCCCCTTCCAGCGATTGAACCTGGGTCTCACCTGGTCACCTCTTCCTTTGTTATTCTAGACATTACTACATTTTTAAAATTTTTCTTTTACTCAACTAAAATAATGTTGACCCTGGAACAACATGGGTTTGAACTTCAGGTGTCCACTTATACACAGACCTTTCCTAGTAGTAAATACTGCAACACAACACAATCCAAAGTTGATTGAATCTGTGGGTGTGGAACTGTGAATTTAGAGGAACCTCAGGTATAGATGATCAACTCGTGTCCGACTCTTTGAGACTCCATGGACTGTAGCCTGCCAGGCTCCTCTGTCCATGGAATTCTCCAGGCCAAGAATACTAGAATGGGTTGCCATTTCCTTCTCCAGGGACCTTCCTTCTCCAGGGATCAAACCCAGGTCTCCAGCATTGTAGGCAGATTTTCTGCTATCTGAGCCACCAAGGAAGCCCATATATATATATATACACACACACACACATATGTTATGTGCAGATTTTCAGCTGGATGAAGGGTCCACACCCCAACCCTTGAATTGTTCGAAGGTCCAACTGTATAAGAATAATACTACTGAGTTAGTTCATGGGATTATCGTGAAGCTTATTTAAGATATGTGATAGCAGCCTTTCCACGTTACATGCAAGTAACTGTTATAATTAGCCTTCAAGACTCTGATCAGCTAGCAACTTTCCCCAGCAAAACTAACTTCTGAGTTTTTTCTGACAATAGAGTAGATCAATGAATTGTATTAGAAGAGCATCATCTCTGTGTGGATACAGAGTTTCTTATCATAACCTCAGTAATTTCATGTGATCTGACAAAAGCAACAGATATAGAGCTTCATGGGGCTGAATTGATTGGTCTTTCTTAATGCCATATCATATCAGAAGTCTGCATTTAAAAAGACAAAATCAGTAAATGACTCCCTTAATGTATATATATTTTTAAAAACCTGAATTTATCATCATTCTAGTTAGAGCTTTTTCAGGAGTCCATCTTAACAGAACTTGACCCTTAAGCCTTTGTCTAAACTCAATTGCTAGTTTATTTAAAAAAAAAAAAAAACTTTCCATCAGATTCTTAATTAGTGTTGTTGTAAACACAATTATTTGGCAACAGAAATGGAATAAATGATGTTTTGGAGGGATAGGAAAGACAATCTGTTTGGGGGAAAAGAGAGAAATAGGAGGAAAATACCCTTTTCCAGCAGAAAACAGTATTACTATTATTCCAAGAAACAGCAGTTTCCACAGAGAGGTCTCCACAGTTTCAAGATGCTAACAAGGAAACAATTGTCCCAGACCAAAAACAATCAGAATCGAGAATGGTGACACTATTTAAAGGAAATTTCCTCAGCTTGAGGAAATTCTAGATTTCCTGGAGCATTTGATCCTAATTTCAATAGCTTCAGAATAAGAATTGATTACAGTAGGATTCTGATGACAAGGGCAAGTGAGATGCTTAGGGTGCGCACTTCAAGGAGGCACTTGGGATTCTTGGCTCTGGGAGAGCCCCCTGGCCCTTACCCTTCAGGAAAAAGCATTTCCATTGTAGTGTCATTCACTAGAGGAGTTCCATCAAGCAGCTAGCCCTCAGTAGCATAATCATAATGTAGACTATTGTGCGTCATACTCCACGCTGAACCCTGCCTCTATGGATGGTCTGGGTTTTTTGCCAAGTAGCCCCCGTTGAAACCTAACCAGAGTCTTGAACTTGAAGAGGAATTGAGAGCAAACAGTGTTTCCTTATTCATACCAGAAGTGGAACAAATTCTCAATCCTCGTGAGGTAAAAGTCAATGTTTCCGAGAAACTCAACTCAAGTTCTACAAATACATGAGTGTATTTCTTATGAAAATAGCCACCACCCAAGACCACCCACAAACTTAATTCCTATAGTGCTTGGGATCAGAAATTCTTCTGTCTCTGACTCTTCTTGCTTTTGCTTCACTCCAGGCTTGAACAGGTTGTCAGCAAAACTCTGGGTTTTATTCAAAATACGAATGTAATGCTTCCCCTTACTCTAAATAGGATATCATGGTGGTAAATGGCTCTCAATGGAGGGTTTACGTTTTCCAGACTCAAGAGAAGCTTACTGAAACGCTTTTCCAGGACCTTTCGGATACATCCCTGCTAAAAACCTCCCATACTTTCATATCACGTTCGGTGTCCCTTTTTCACTAGAGAAGAGCACAGTACTTATGTCACAGGCATTTTGGATTGATGCACGTGGGCAGGTCAGCCAAAGGCCATAACAAGGGTATATCATTGTTGTGTTCTTGAAACAACAATGAGGCCAGTGAGGTTGGAAGGGAGTAAGCAGATGGGAGAATGGGAGAAGTTGAAGAAACAGCAGAGGCTAGATCTTAAAAGGCTTTGACAGTTATTTTAAACACTATGATTCTTCCAGTACTCATGTATGAATGTGAGAGTTGGACTATAAAGAAAGCTGAGTGCTGAAGAACTGATGCTTTTGAGCTGTGCTGTTGGAGAAGACTCTTGAGAGTCTCTTGGACAGCAAGGAGATACAACCAGTCCATCTTAAAGGAAATCAGTCCTGAACATTGAAAGATTGATGCTGAAGCTGAAACTCCAATAGTTTGGCCACCTGATGTGAAGAACTAACTCATTGGAAAAGACCCTGATGCTGGGAAAGACTGATGGGGATGACAGAGGATGAGAAGCTTGGATGGCATCACCGACTCGATGGACATGAGTTTGAGTAAGCTTCAGGAGTTGGTGATAGACAGGGAAGCCTGGTGTGCTGCAGTCCATGGGGTCTTAAAAAGTCAGACATGACTGAGTGACTGAACTGAACTGAACTTAAACACTTTATGTTTTACTTCAAGTAAAATAGGAAGTCATTGCAGGATTTTGAGCAAAGGGGTGACGATGATCCTATTTCATTTCAAGGTTCACTCTGGATGCTGTATTGAATAGTCTGGGACTTTCCAATGGTTAAGAATCTGCCTGCCAGTCTGGATGGTAGGGGAGTATGGGGAAGTATGTATATGTATGTATATGTATATGTATGGCTGAATCCCTTTGCTGTCCACCTGCAATTATCACAGCACTGTTAATCAGCTATAAAGTAAAAAGTGAAGTCACTCAGTTATGTCCGACTCTTTGTGACCCCATGGGCTGTAGCCTTCCAGGCTCCTCCATCCATGGGATTTTCCAGGCAAGAATATTGGAGTGAACTGCCATTTCCTTCTCCAGAACCCAGGTCTCCTGCACTACAGGAAGACTCTTTACTGTCTGAGCCACCAGGGAAGTCCCATTAATCAGCTATAATCCAATATAAAGTAAAAAGTTTAAAAAAATAAAATGAAAGAATCCTCCTGCCAATGCAAGGGGACATAGTTTCGATTCCTGGTCCAGGAAGATTTCACATGCCCTGGGGCAACTAAGCCTGCACGACAGAACTACTAAGCCCAGGAAGAGCCCATGCTCCACAAGAAGAGAAACCACCACAATGAGAAGCTTGAACACCGCAAATACAGCCACCCCTGCCACCACCCACCTCCTACTCACCACAACTAGAGAAAGCCCACACACAGCCACAGAGACCCAGAACAGCCAAAAATAACTAAGCAAAATTTTTAGAAGACTTTAAAAAAAAACTTAAAAAATGTCTGCTGTAGAGAGGAGAGAGCAAAGCAAGGTACACATTTCAGGAAGTTACTGCAGTAGTCTGGGTGAAAAGTGATGATGGCTTGGCCCAAGGTGGTAGCCATGAAGGTAGTAAAAAGTGGTCAGATCCTAAATATATCTTGAATATTCTTAAGGTAGAACCAAAGTCTTCACAGATTAGAGGCAGAGTGTGAGAAAGAAAAAGAATTGTCAAGGGTGACTCTGAGATTTAAGGGTATAAGCCACTGGGAGATTATCAAGTTGCCATCAGTGGAAATGAGGGAGCTTGCAGATGGATCAGCTAGAGGGAAGAAGTAGAAGTCAAGTTCTGAAGTTCAGAGATCAACTCTGATATACAAGTGATGTTGAGCAGGTAGTTGGACATGTGAATCTGTAGTTTGGAAGAGAGAACTTGGTTGGAAACATACATTTAGGAGTTGCTAGCATATAGATCCTATTTGAAGCCATGAGGATAGATGAGACCAAAAAAAAAAAAAATGAACTCAGGGATTTAGCCTTAGGCCATTCCAACAGACTTAGGCCACTCCAACATAAACAGAGGCCAGGAGAAGAGAAGAATCAGCAAAGAGACTGACAAAAAGCCACCAAGAGACACTGATGTCTTAGAAACTCAGTGAAGAAAGTATATCAAAGATTGGAAGTACAAACATGTCTATACAATATTTTCATTTGTTGCAAAAAGGTTGCATGACTTAAGAAAGCATTTGTTGCAAAAAAGTTGCATGACTTAAGAAAGCATTTGTTGCAAGTGATGGAAAACATGAAATTGGTCATTTAAATGTGTGTTTTTCTCATGCACAAAAGGAATCTGGAAGTAAGTAGGTCAGAGTTAATGTACCCGAACAAGAATGTTATCAAGGAGCCTGGCTTTGTCTCCTGGACTGCCATTTTTTACTGTGTGGCTTTTAATTTCATGGTCCAAAAAATGACTGCTGCAACTCCAGTCAGTGTCCTCAAGTTCCAGGCAGGAAGACATGGGAAGAACTAAGTGAAAAGATGAAAAGTTTCTTTTCAGAAGTCTTTCCTTTTTTAATGCAATATGGAAGACCTCCTCAGAAATGACACCTACATGTTATGGACCAGAATCATGTCACATGGCCAAATATTAGCTGCAAAAAGAATTTGAGTATTTTGCTTACCAATTTTGTATTAGAAAAAAGTAACAAAAACAATGTATAGAAAAAACATTGAGTGAACCAGTTTATACCTGCTGCACAGGGTAAGAAATTGTACAGAGGTAAAGATCTCATAGCTGTAGAAGTTGGAGCTTCCAAAATAATGTCTCTCTGATAAATAAATGCATCTTAATGAATCTGTATTCATATCTAAAGTGTTGCAAACAGACCGCTCTATTTCTTCCATTTGTATCTCTTTTTACCTTTATCCTCAGCACTACCAAGAAGTTCACACATGACAGCCCTTTTCTTGACCCTGTATTGGACCAATACCATTCTCATTTAAAATGGTATCAACTAAGATGACTGCAAGAGCCAAACATTCATTCCCTTGATCACTTTTGGTTTATGGAAATGCCAGGATCTGTCCCTCCCTCAAAGACATGTTCTATCTGTAGACTACAGTTATTAAATATTCATGAGCACACTTTATAAAGGAAAGGTCAAGACTCCCCTGGCAGTCCAGTGGTTAAGACTCCGTGCTTCCAAAGTAGGGGGCATAGACTTGATCCCTGATCAGAGAACTAAGATCCCTCACGCCAGTGAGGCAAAAAAAAAAAAAAAAAAAAAAGGAAAGATCAATTCATGAATCCTGGTGGACTGTTATTTTGGCTTAGAATGCTCCTATCTTCTCTGCCTCGTGGAAAAAAAAATCTAGCTCAAAAGCTTCTTTCTCTGTAGCATTCCCTAGTTTGATTGAAGGCTCTTTTCTCTGTACTCTGATAATACTTTGAATTATCATACTGCATTTTTCAAAATTTGCAGAATACATCTAAAATAATGATTGCAGGGAAATATATAGTATTAAATTTCTTACATTAGTAAATATTAAGATCTCAAATAAATTCTACCTTAAGAAATGAGAAAAGAGCAAATTAAACCTAAAGTTAGCAGAAGGAAAAAGCAATAAAGATGAGTGAAAATAAAATCAGTGAAATGAAATGTAGAAATAGGACAAAGAGTAGAGAACAGACAAACAATGAAAACAAAAGCGAATTCTTTGAAAAAGTATATTACTCACTCAGTCATGTCCAACTCTTGTGACTCCCTGGACTATAGCTCACCAGACTCCTCTGTCCATGGAATTCTCCAGGCAAGAGTACTGGAGTGTGTAGCCATTCCCTTCTTCAGGGAACCTTCCTGACCCCGAGATTAAACCCATGTCTCCTGCATTGTAGGCAGAGTCTTTGCAATCTTAACCACCAGGGAAGCTTTGAAACTATCACTAAAATTGATAGACCTCTAATCAACGTCATCAATAAAAAGAGAACACACAAATCATCATTACCATGAACGAATGAGGAGACTTTTAACCCAGAGATGCAACATAGTTTGGCTTTTGGTAATCAGTCAATATAATTCATGATATCAACAAATGTAAAAAGAATGATAATAAAAATATAATCTCAACAAATGCAGAAAAATGATCAGCTCTCACCATTTCCATTCAACTTTGTACTAAGTCTCTTAATTATGAATAGTTATTAGTTATCCAAACTGGAAAGGAAGAGGTAAAATCATCTTTACTTAAAGGTAACATCATTGTCTATGTTAAATAAAAAAGTCCTAGGACTCTACCGGGTTGCATAATATGAAGTCAATTACATTTCTACATATAGCTATAGATAGCAATAGCTATAGATAGAAAAACTTTCATTTTTAATAGCATCAAAAATGAAACATTTAGAAATAACTTAATAAAATATATATAGGTACACAAAAACTACAAAATATAACTGAGATAAAATAAAGAAAGCCTAAGTAAGTGCAGAGATAGAGCATGATAACAGATTGGAAGACCAGTAGTGTTGAGATATCAAGAGCAAAGTCCCTCGACACAAGCAAACTTCAGGTATCTACTGTATGATGTCTGTTAACATCCTGTTAGTCTAAGAGGGTCTCAAGGCCAACATCAATGGGGTGAGAATATCTACTCCTATGAGGATGACAGGGAGGAATATAGTTCCAAAGTATAATTTGATTTATCACAGTGTTCACTGAACATTAGTGATATTAGTATCCCTAGGAATTAATATAATACATGGAAAATGGCTTTTGAATGATCACTAAATAATGTCCTCTTAGAAAAAATATGCCAAAATATTGCTTTATGTTTCAACTTAAAAGGCTCTGCTTTTCCAGAGTCATAACTAGAGAGTCATAGCCTCAGCAGACAGGGATGACATCACTTTACCCACATCTCTTAAACTCTACCATCACTGTAGTCTCACTCTGGTTCCAAAAGGAGTTACAGTAGCAGCTGGACAACAGCAACAGAACACAGGTGTTCTGCTAGGAGTGGGAAATTGCCATTAGTTTCTTTCTGTTTTCTATAGATTTGAGGTATGATGATTGGGCTGAACATGTATAATAATAGAAAATAACCTTAATTTATTAATGATCCAATACTCCATTTCTTCTGAGGGATTCCTGCCCACAGTAGTAGATATTATGGTCATCTGAGTGAAATTCACCCATTCCAGTCCATTTTAGTTCACTGATTCCAGCCGGCAGGAGACACCCCGCATACAAGGACAGGGTGGCGGCTGGGTAGAACTACCACGTGTCCAAGGCCGGGGGCAGCCAGGAGGAGACACCCTGCGTCCGAGGTCAGGGGCAGCCAGAAGAAACCACCTCATGCTCGAGGCCAGGGGTGGTGACCCTGAGGAGCCACCACCAGCCCGAGGCCAGGAGGAGCAACCCCAGGAGTGGTGGCTGCACAGGCACAGGAGGGCCTAGAGAAGCTATCCCACATTGAAGGTCAGGAACGGCGGTAAGGAGATACCCCTCGTTCAAGGTGAGGAGCAGCAGCTGTGCTTTGCTGGAGCAACTGTGAAAAGATATCCCACGCTCAAGGTAAAAGAAACCCAAGTAAGATGGTAGGTGTTGCAAGAGGGCATCAGAGGGCAGACACATTGAAACCATACTCACAGGAAACTAGTCAGTCTAATCACCCTAGGACCAAAGTTCCGTTCAGTTCAGTTCAGTCACTCAGTCGTGTCCGACTCTTTGAGACCCCGTGAATCGCAGCACGCCAGGCCTCCCTGTCCATCACCATATCTCAGAGTTCACTCAGACTCACATTCATCGAGTCCGTGATGCCATCCAGCCATCTCATCCTCTGTCATCCCCTTCTCCTCCTGCCCCCAATCCCTCCCAGCATCAGAGTCTTTTCCAATGAGTCAACTCTTCACATGAGGTGGCCAAAGTACTGAAGTTTCAGCTTTAGCATCATTCCTTCCAAAGAAATCCCAGGGCTGATCTCCTTTAGAAGGGACTGGTTGGATCTCCTTGCAGTCCAAGGGACTCTCAAGAGGCTTCTCCAACACCACAGTTCAAAAGCATCAATTCTTCAGCGCTCAGCCTTCTTCACAGTCCAACTCTCACATCCATACATGACCACGGGAAAAACCATAGCCTTGACTAGATGGACCTTAGTCGGCAAAGTAATGTCTCTGCTTTTGAATATACTATCTAGGTTGGTCATAACTTTTCTTCCAAGGAGTAACCATCTTTTAATTTCATGGCGGCAGTCACCATCTGCATTGATTTTGGAGCCCCCCAAAATAAAGTCTGACACTGTTTCCACTGTTTCCCCATCTACTTCCCATGAAGTGATGGGACCGGATGCCATGATCTTTGTTTTCTGAATGTTAAGCTTTAAGCCAACTTTTTCACTCTCCTCTTTCACTTTCATCAAGAGGCCCTTTAGCTCCTCTTCACTTTCTGCCATAAGGGTGGTGTCATCTGCATATCTGAGGTTCTTGATATTTCTCCTGGCAATCTTGATTCCAGCTTGTGTTTCTTTCAGTCCAGCGTTTCTCATAATGTGCTCTGCATTTAAGTTAAATAAGCAGAGTGACAGTATACAGCCTTGATGTACTCCTTTTCCTGTTTGGAACCAGTCTGTTGTTCCATGTCCACTTCTAACTGTTGCTTCCTGACCTGCATACAGATTTCTCAAGAGGCAGGTCAGGTGGTCTGGTATTCCCATCTCTTTCAGAATTTTCCACAGTTTATTGTGATCCACGCACTCAAAGGCTTTGGCATAGTCAAGAAAGCAGAAATAGATGTTTTTCTGGAACTCTCTTGCTTTTTCCATGATCCAGTGGATGCTGGCAATTTGATCTCTGGTTCCTCTGCCTTTTCTAAAACCAGCTTGAACGTCAGAGAGTTCACGGTTCACGTATTGCTGAAGCCTGGCTTGGAGAATTTTGCACATTACTTTACTAGCATGTGAGATGAGTGCAATTGTGCGGTAGTTTGAGCATTCTTTGGCATTGCCTTACTTTGCGATTGGAATGAAAACTGACCTTTTCCAGTCCTGTGGCCACTGCTGAGTTTTCCAAATTTGCTGGCATATTGAGTGCAGCACTTTCACAGCATCATCTTTCAGGATTTGAAACAGCTCCACTGGAATTCCATCACCTCCCCTAGCTTTGTTTGTAGTGATGCTTTCTAAGGCCCACTTGACTTCACATTCCAAGATGTCTGGCTCTAGATGAGTGATCACATCATCACGATTATCTGGGTCGTGAAGATCTTTTCTGTACAGTTCTTCCGTGTAGTCTTGCCACCTCTTCTTAGTATCTTCTGCTTCTGTTAGGTCCAGACCATTTCTGTCCTTTATCGAGCCCATCTTTGCATGAAATGTTCCCTTGGTATCTCTAATTTTCTTGAAGAGATCTCTAGTCTTTCCCATTCTGTTCTTTTCCTCTATTTCTTTGCATTGATTGCTGAAGAAGGCTTTCTTATCTCTCCTTGCTATTCTTTGGGACTCTGCATTCAGATGCTTATATCTTTCCTTTTCTCCTTTGCTTTTCACCTCTCTTCTTTTCACAGCTATTTGTAAGGCCACTAGGACCACAGCCTTGTCTAACTGAATGAAACCAAGCCATGCCTGCGGGGCAACCCAAGACAGGCGGGTCATGGTGAAGAGGTCTGACAGAACGTGGTCCACTGGAGAAGGGAATGGCAAGCCACTTCAGTATTCTTACCTTGAGAACACCATGAACAGGATGAAAAGGCAAAATGATAGGATACAAAAAGTGGAACTCCCCAAGTCATTAGGTGCCCAATATGCTACTGGAGATCAGTGAAGAAATAACTCTAGAAAGAATGAAGGGATAGAGCCAAAGCAAAAACAATACCCAGTTGTGCATGAGCCTGGTGATAGAAGCAAGATCTGATGCTGTAAAGAGCAATACTGCATAGGAACCTGGAATGTCAGGTCCATGAATCAAGGCAAACTGAAAGTGGTCAAACAAGAGATGGCAAGGGTGAACGTCGACATTCTAATGTCCCATAACTCCCCCTAAATACGTAGTAGAGTTTCTTCTTTCTGTCCCTTTAGATTTAGTCAACTCAGTGATACTGCTTGTCATGTTTAGATAATAAAATATTCTCTACTTCTACCAGTACAGTGACCATAAACTCTGAACTTCATGTGCAGCTTTAATTTCTACTTCTCCAACTTCAGCCTCCTGAAGAAGTAAAGGCTGTAGTAGTAAAGAGATGAATATGATCCATTTCTTCTCTATTTTCCTCAACTAGAGCTTTTTTATTCCTCCTCTACTCACTTTATTGCCTCTGGACTCTCCAGAGTTGGATGAAGGGTATTATCTGGGGAAGAAATAAAGAAGATGAGAGAAATCTTAACATGACTGGTACTATGTTGAGTTAGTGTCAAGAGTATAAAGGACCTGACAGTTTATCCTATTTGCAAGCTAACAAGTCAGCCCCCCACAGTTTCATGGATGCTGCTGAAGACACAAGACTCGTGTCAGAAACAAAGGACTTTGTGAGAGTTTTCTGGTGGCCCAGTGGTTAGGATTCTGGGCTTTTATTGCCAGGGCCTGAGTTTAATCCCTGGATAGGGAACTGAGATCCTGCAGCTTCATGGTGCAGCAAAAAAAAAAAAAAAAAAAGGCTTTCCTGGTCATAATACAGTAAACAGCATGAACCTTATATTTATGTCAGCTCTCCCTGTCCCCCAAGCCCTATGGGGGCAATGCAAAGTGGCCTGGATGGGTGGTACATGGGCAACAGGTTTGTGCCATAGCTGAAGAAACCTCAGTGTAGGTGATACCAGTCTCTTATAATGGACTGGAAGCACACCTGACCAACCATTGTCCCAGAAAGAGACATAGTACCGGCCACCCAAAAATCTGCCCTCTTCTCTAGTGGAGTTGTTTTCTATTCTTATACATGTTCAACCCAATGATTACACCTTAACTGTACAGAAAACAGTAAGAAAATAAGGCAATTTCCTACTCCTAGCAAGGATGATTGTATTTTTACTAACACAACATTGTAGATCAACTATACTCTGCCTTCCATGATACAGAGATCTCATCACTTGTATCAATTTTTGGATCTCAGGGCTTAAAACAGAGTCTAGCTCAACAGCATCAAAGAAAGGAAGGATGGAGTTTGGAAGGATGGGTGTGAAGGTAGCCATGGTGTCTGGAATCAGGCAAAGACAAGAATTGCAGGAAGCAAGTCCCCCAGGTCTGGCTAACCCTGCCCCAGCTCCCATTTTTAAATGTTCCAAAACACCTGTGTCCTTTGGTTGCAGAAAAGCTTTTGTTTTGTCAGAAGGCTCCATCCATATCCTACTCCTCCGGCTTTTGTTACTCCCAGGTAAGGACTGGGGCCTCCACCTGCCAGTTTTCTTCTCTGTGCTTCTCTATCATCCCACAGTGTCCCCCTTGGGTAAATTAGTTGGAATCACGTCTGCCAGCTGCCTCATTTAGGTGTAAGCATTCTAGAGATCTCTTGGACAGCAAGAAGATCAAACCAGTCAATCCTAAAGGAGATTAGTCCTGAATATTCATTGGAAGGATTGATGCTGAGGCTGAAGCTTCAAAACTTTGGCCACCTGATGTGAAGAACTGATTCACTGGCAAAGACTGATGCTGGGAAAGATTGAAGGCAGGAAGAGAAGGGGATAACAGAAGATGAGATGGTTGGATGGCATTACCAACTCAATGGACATGAGTTTGAGCAAGCTCTGGGAGTCAGTGATGGACAGGGAAGCCTAGTGTTCTGTACTCCATGGGGTCACAAATAGTCAGACACAACTGAGTGGATGAAATAAACTGAAGTGAACGGATTCTAGAGATCAACAAAACACAGAAAATGCTGTTCTCTAATATATATTTGTTGAAGGAATTAATTAAAAAAATGACTTTCTGGAACCAGATCATTTGCATCATGTTCTCATGCATTTTCTCCATCTAGGAAACCAAACCCCAATCTTTCTGCAAAGAAAGGATGTCTAATTATCTCAGACTAATGAAAAATGCATCCACTCTGGCACTGTCTTCATATACACCAGATATCACACACCATCCAGTAGTAGAGCAAGCTCAGCAAAAGAAGAAATGTGATACAACATTAAGGACAGAGAAGAAAACGGTTTTGCTTCATTTCAAAGAGTTATTTAATTCCTAATCAAGTCTAAAATTTTGACCATCCGAACAACTGGCAGCTTAAGCACCACACAGAAAATACTGGATCTGATTCTGTTTGGAGCAGTCAGCATGAAATGTAATGAAATTCAAAATAGACAGGATACACATGCTCCAGAGGGAAGTCATTAATACCCATGAATAATGATAAAGCAAAATACCATCTGCCAGGATAATGTGGCAAATCTTTTTAAAATTCCAATTAGCCTATAAACCAGAAACAGGGTACAAATATGCTCCCTTGGCCATGTGAGATCATGTGTCCTTGACGTCTCCATCGCTTTATATGTAGACAAGAATGTGAGTGATGGAAACATTACCCATATATGAATACATTTTGAAGGATATATGCATTATTCTTTAGAGCATGGATGCTATTTATGTAACTGGATGGAACAGAATGTTGTAATCTGCTAATTAAAGCCACATACATATTTTCACATATATTTTAATGATGAGGGCAAAAAATTGTTATAAACACAGTACATTAATTTTGCTATAACGGTGGTTGACTTAATCCTTATATGTATTTGGAGTCAGAGATAATGAAGCATTTCTATCGCCTTGTTATCCCAGGGAAAATTGCCTAGTTTATGATGGCTTCAGATATTTTAAGTCATTTTCCTGAGCTGTATTTTGTGAAGCACATAGCTATTAACATCATAATGTCCATTATTAGAACTGTAGTACAGCCTGAAAGAAACTTTTATATAAATGCACAGAAGAGTTTTATAGGCCAGCTTAGTTCACCACTTGTCTTTTGAAACATTTCAAGAAGCAAAGCAACCTACTTCTGAATACTGACATTTCCCGGTAACTGTTTCTTTTCCACGGTTCACTGCAAACAACACTGGAATTAGTATATTTGGAATTCTTAATCCCAGTGTTCTCATTACTGAGTTGTATGATTTTTAGAAATCACGTGGTTTCCTCGGCTACAAGCCTTTCCTGCCTCAAAGCACTACTGTAAGATTCAACATAAAGTGAAGGTGACAAGGATCTCTGAAAAGTTTTAAAACTTTCCGACAGTAAAAGTCATTTTTATTATTATGACTGTATAGACAGAACTGCCTGCATTAAATTGAGAGGTAGAATTATACATTGAAAAGTAGAACAAAAAGATCTCTGGGCAGGCTTGGAGCACTGATTTGATGCTAGATTAGTCAGCTACTGTTTAATCAGCGGAATTATTGTTCCCCAAGATCTGTTTCCCTCCTGGGGCTGAAACCAGAGGCTGAGCCAACACCTAACCTGCAGTTAAGCTCTGTTCAGCTTTAACTCCAAAGAGGTGGGCTTTAGTCTGCAGGCTACCTGAATGTGGGAAAAAAGGACTTATGTTGGAATAAGAAGTATATTTCAATTATTAACAATATAATCAATTTCCATTATCCATGAGTTGAAAATACGGTGAGATGTACCTTTTATTAGTCCCTAAAATCTTCTGTTTCCATGTGGTTCAGAATACAAAACCCACACCTTCCCACACGTATCACATCACAGCGAGCCATGTGAGGCAGAGGAAACCCGAGCAAATGCAGGTAATCAGTAAAGCAGGTGATTCACATGCAGACATTCAAGAATCTACTGTGACAATCATATGAAGCCTTGGGCTCAACATCAATTTCTGCACTTTTAGCACAGCCATTTGTTTTCAGCAATCTATTCTACGAAACATTACTATATGTCCACAAGGATGTATGTGCAAGGATGTCTGTGAAGTCATTTAAATAGCAAAGGATTAGAAATTATAAATCTATCTACAGAAAATGATTGCATAAATTGTGGTATATGTACACCATGGGATACTATGCAGTTGATAAAGAATGAGGGAGGCCTATCTCTATATACTTCTGATAGAGCTCTCTAAAAGATGGCACTTAAAGAAAAAACACTGGGACTTCCCTGGTGGTCTAGTGGGTAAGACTCTGAGCTCCCAATGGAGGGGGGCCCGGGTTTGATCCCTGGTCAGGGAACTAGATCCCATACTTGCAACTAAGAAGTTCACATGCCACAGCTAAGATCCAGTGTAGCCAAAATCAATAAATATTTTAAAAATGAATAAACACTATGGACTCTGGTGATAAAGATGTGTTGGTGTAGGTTCATCAGTCGTAACAAAGATGCCACTCTGTGGAGGAGGATAACAGTGGGAGAAGCTAAGCATGTGTGGGGGGAGAGGGTATGAAGGAAATCTGTACTCCTGCTCAATTTTGCTGTCAATTTTAAAATACTGTTTTAAAAAATGAAATGTATTTTTAAAAAAAGAAGAAAGAAAAAGAATAAAGCACATTACAGAGCATTATGTAAAGTACAATCCCATTTAGGTAAAATATAAAGCAGATGGGCACATGTGTATGTATATAAGCAGATGCACAAAAAGGGAACTGAAAGGATAAAAGAAGACACACAAAAATACAATTCTGCCTCTGAGAAATGGGGAAGGGACAGGGAAGTAGATGTAGTCAGAAAAGACTTTAATCTTTTATTTTATGCACGTCTACAGTGTTTGAATGATGTCCAGAGTCAATGCAGTCCTGTATCCCACATACAGGCAAAATGCACAAAGCGCTATTGTAACAAACAAAAGACAAGGTCAAAGATGAGCCAAGTGCCAGTCACCTTTAAGCTAAACGCTGGGTCTGAGAGCTACCTCAAACAATGTTTACACTTTTCCACTAATTTCACTAAAACCATAATACAGAGTCTTACTGGGACGTCACTGAGAAAGTAAAGTAAACAGGATTGCTTTCATTTATACTGTTAAACTAAAGACAAAAATGCCAAAACTTTAGCATAACTTTAAATTATATATTTATCATTTATTGAAATATAAAGATCTTCATTTACATGTTTTAAAACAAAAAAAAATGAACAGGGGCATTTGTAATACAATTGTATTGGTAGACCCTTCCTACCGAGTTAGTTCTTGAACATTCACCACACCACTGTTTTGGGAACGTTTAGGTATTTTTCTCTTTATTATTTCTAAAATATAAATTTTGGACATTCAAAAGTGCAACAGTTAATGTGCCTGTGGGGAATATCACAGTTAAAAAAATATAAACAAAGGCAGTGATACAGCTTGTCATAAATGTTTTGGCAGTATTCTCCAAGTCTATATAGAAATACATATATACATATTGATGTATAACATCACTTTATCTCACGTCCCTCTTCACAAAAATAGGACCATTTTGTACAGATTGGCAGACCACATTTTAAGGACATCATCAATCATTTTTTTTTTTAATCACAAATTGTGTTTCTCAGTCCAACTTTGATTGTCTTCATAAAAATAGAAAGCAGGAAGGATTGACAAATTTTCATCTGGGGTCTTTGCAGGAGGCCAAAAAGGAAACAAATCTGTGATACATTGAAAACATTCCTTAAGAAAAAATTGCTGCATATAAAAACTGAGGTGAGAGCCTTCATTAGGACTAGAACCTGCTGGTCTGAGAATTTTCATCCAGCCCCGTGATATCATGCAAGATTCAAAGGACATCAAATGCAAAGCACCAATAAAAGGAGGCTATATGAGGAAGAGGGAAAAGGAGTGATCAGCAGAGTGCTTGAGCTGGATTCTAGAAACACAAATGTATTTCAAGTCTAAGTGGCTCTACAGAACCTCATCAGGTTTTCTTTTAATGGGCCAATCTGGCTCAGTCTTCACGCTTACCATGAAAAAGGTGGGGCTTGCATTGAGATTACACCAGTAGGTAGTCGAGTACTTTGTTATTGCTTCTACATCTCCCAAAGCATCACCTGCCAGGAACACACACAGTGACTGCGGTAATCACAGTCCATGTTTCATTCATAGGGTGTCAGCAATTAAGTGGTATTGCAAAGAATGCCGATGAACCCACGATGACCAGTTTGTCTGACAGTTTGGATGGATGTGACAATTTGTCCTCCCATCTAACCCCGATATATCAGTAAAACTTAAAAAAAAAAAAAAATTTTTTTCACTAAAATATTGACTTGATCATACTGAGACTTGGTACACTGAATCGCATCATTTTTGTACATGCCTTTTGAGGGGAAGCTGGTGGGGAGACAGCTCAGTTCCCCCTAAGCAAGGAGAAGATCTGCCAAACCAAGATTTGGCTTGCTCAGTCTCAGCAAGGATTGGAAAGTAAAATTAAGGGTAGCAACTACTAGATATAAGGTATTAAATGTCCCTGACCCAAAGCCAAAGATTTAAATAGTAGGCTTCTTATATGGTTGATCTCTAGCCCAGGTCCTAATTTCAAATTATTTCTTCCCATGGCAACTTTCTGTCATCTATCCTGGTGTTCCCCAGATCTGGCTGATCAGAACAGCCAGGATGTTTATAAAAACACAGGTCTCTGCTCCCCTAGAACTGATAATTCAGAATCTCTGGGATGGGGAAGTAGAATCTGATAATTCTGGTTGCCAGTTACATATGGTGACCAAGGGTCCGGGCTAAGGCACACAGCACCTTCACTGAACAACGCCTTTATTGTCTCAGACTTTCAAACTGTTTCTCCTGAGGGTAAGAGACAAAGGAAGGGAACTCCAGTTCAGGGCATCCTTCTGAATTTTTCCTGAAAAATTCTCAAAATTAAAAATATATACATGGTTGAGATGCACCAGAATTATCACAAGGCATGAACAAACCTCTGCAAATCCAGTCTTTTTGCTGATAAATACCTTTTCCACTGGGCAATAACATGAGAAGGCATGTTAGGCACAGACTCCTGCCTTAATACTGAGGACCTTTAGGATCTACGGGTTTTACTTATTTATTTCAAATCTTATTACTTTAAAGGACAGTTAATTGTTTTTAGTATAATGCATTAGGGAACCTACTCAATACAGTTAAAAACTCTGACTTCCTGGAAGACACTACTTTTATTTTGTTTTCTATGTTCAACTAAATTTCATCCACTAAGGCTATAACCATATTTTATAGAGAAACGTGTTATTTAATAGAATGTCAAAAACTGTCAGACTTGTCACCTATTTAGTAAGGATTTTTTTTAATTGTGCTTTTTCTGTAGGGAAAACATGTTACATATTACACATTTAGAATTACTGATAACAGTAGTATTATTATAAACGTAGATTACAATATGAGTCGTTGGGCTTATAAATGACCCAAATCTAATAAACAAAGTTGGTTAATCATCCTTTATCTCCTCAACACTAAAAAAAAAAAAAAAAAGGCAAAATGCTATAGTACCAGTACCTTTTAAGGTTCAAAAGTGGTTTTGCACGTACTTCACAAGAAAATTCAACAGCAGCTGATACCAGGTTTCAAGCAGGAAGTACATGGATGGACTGAGTGGTCTCTCCAGAAGTCCAGAGAAGTTAATACAAATCAAAACACATCCTTGGTTAGAGTTATTTACATAATTACAATGCTGGAGTTTTGTTGCAGTAAAAGTTGTGTCCGTTGGAATCTCACCAATGCCCTTGAAACACAAAGTCCATCTTCCATGGCCCATGATGTCCTTGTCCATCTACCTCCAAACTTCACACACCAATGAGATGCTACTGAAACACTGCCAGAGGCAACGCCGGAAAAGTTCATTTCAAAATATCCCAATCATTCATCTTTAGAAGGCTCCCAGAGGCCACTGGCTGGGAACTTCTCTTTAACACCATCCAAGTCCTCCTCTCAAACTTTGCATTGCAATAAAGTGGTTTTCTTAAAAGGATCCAAGGTGGGTCCAGGAGTGGAAGTCCCGCCCCCTCCCCTAATCTGCCAGTTACAGGAAGCTGTCCTCCACCAGATCCGAGGAGTCTATGCCAATGTCGTCCATCATGTCGATGTCCTCGATGGTCTCATCCTCTCTCTTGATGAAGGTAGAACTGCTGGAACCTGTCTCAATGGCACTCTCTTCAGAGGTCTGTGAGCTAGAAGAGGGAAAAAATAGGAAAAATCATGATCAGACCAATTAGAATACCGTGGTGTTTCCAGGGTGGCCTCCCAAAGGCAAAGGAGCTCTTCCTGTGACACCCTTTGGCTTTCAAATCCAGGCTGCTCAGCCAGGCATGATTCTTCCACCAAGCCAGAAGCAGCCTCCACCACTGCAGTGAGCCACATGGCCATTTCACCTTCCCTTCTCTTCTGCCAAATCTTCCAGAGTTGCTAACAAGCTGTGACCATTTCTACTCACCCTACTCAACTCCAGTGGAAGAGAAAATAAGCAGTGCCTGATCAAAAGGCCTGGGAAGGAAAAAGCAGAGGGATGAAATCAGGGGCAAAGTTCAGCTGAGTCAGTCACTTACTAGCCCTGCAACCTCCTGAATGTTCAAACTGTGATCTCAGGATCTCACCCCATGACCCAGGAACGTCCTCATACATCCAAACCCCTTGAGTCCTGGAAGTCCAGGTGAAGGCTCTTTACTTACTAGAGGAGCATCTGAGAGGGGAGTTTTAGAGTCAGAAAGCATGAGTTGGACACGACTTAGTGACCGAATGCGCACACACACACACACATATGCAACCCCATGGACTGCAGCCCACCAGGCTCTTCTGTCCATGGGATCTCCCAGGCAAGAACACTGGAGCAGATTGCCATTTCTTTCTCCAGGAGATCTTCCCGACTCAAGAACTGAACCTGAGGGCTTCCCTGGTGGTCCAGTGGTTGAGAATCTGCCTTGCAAGGCAGGAGACCTGGTTCGATCCCTGGTCCAGGAGGATCCCATATGCCGTGGGGCAGCTGAGCCCGGGTGCCTCAACTACCAAAGCCCAAGAACCCTAGAGCCCACGCTCCACCACAAGGAGAGGCCATTGCAGTGAGAAGCCTGTGCACCACAACTAGGGAGTGGCCCCCTGCAACTGGAGAAAGCCTGCACGCCGCAGTGAAGACTCAGCACAGCCGTAAAAAAATATTAAAAAACTGAACCCACAGTTTTTATGTCTCCTGCATTGCAGGTGGATTCTTTACCACTGAGCCATTGCGGAAGCCCACATGTACGTATACGTATCATATATATGTAAAGCATATGGGATAAAATGTTAACAACAGCTGAATCTAAGTGGTAGATATAATCTTTCAATTTTTCTGGATATTTAACATTTTTCACAAACACTTTTAGAAAATATTCTTTAGGGCCTCCAGACTGTCCCTGTCACCTGGCGCCTTGCCTTCTCTGAACTCTTACTATCTTATCAGTATCCTGCCTTTTACTGCTAAATTTTTATGTATCTCTTTTAGCTTCAAGTGGACTTTCCTGGTGGCTCAGGAGGTAAAGAATCTGCCTGCAATTCAGGAGACCTGGGTTCAATCCCTGGGTCGGGAAGATACCCTAGAGAAAGGAATGGCAACTCACTCCAGTATCCTTGCCTGGAAAATCCCATGAACAGAGGAACCTGGCAGGCTGCAGTCCATGGAGTCACAACGAGTCGGACACAACTGAGCAACTAATAGGTTCACGTAGCTCTAGCAGACTTTCATCTGCTGACAGGCAGGACTGTGGCTTCCCCTCCTCATGGTGGGGCTATATAGCACCGCACTCCACACGTTACAAAAGCCCTCCCACTGGCTGGGCAGCCACACCACAGGACGGAGTCTCCCACACGCACACCAAACCGGGGCTCTCAACCCTTTCCACTGTTTCCTGGCCGACAGGCCAGGCTGGACCCTCATTCTCTCTCCCCTCCTTTTCACATCAGTCTCCAAGCAGAGAACTAAGCTGGCCAATAGACACCCCCAGGAAACAGCCTGCTGCCCTCTACCCCCGGGCCCCTGTGGCCCAGAGAGTTCCTAGAACCGACAGCACTACTGGACTGAGGTTCCCCTTCACAAACCCCCACGCGGGGCCTTCCTCAAGACTGAGCTCTTGCTCAGTTCCCTGTCTGTACTTCATCCTCCCCACCCCTACTCCCACCTTGGTTTTAGAACCTCACTGTGAACCCCAGTCCACTTGGCTGGTCTTAATAACCATCCAGTCCTGGCAGGAAGCCAGACCCAGTTCCTGGGACCTGGGCCAGTGGCTGGAGTGTGGGCACAGTCTTCTACTGAGCCTGAGTACCACATCATCCTTGCTGCTCACCAGGCTTCAAGGTGGTCCTGATGCTGATGACTGCATTTATTTCTGATTCCTGAGTCACAGTATCCACCTTGTAGGGCCTGGCTCCTGATAGGCTCTGACCTAGCACCCCCAAGTCCTCTGAAGCAAGGCCCTGTCTTCCTCAGGCTCACTTGCCATCCAAGGCCAAGCCTCCTGTGCCTGGGGAAGGACTTCCACAAGACCACCATGCTCACTCCTGCCTGCCCACACAGAACATCCCAGCTTTTACGGGTTGAATTGTATCCTGCCAAATTCCTATGCTGAAGTCCCAACCCTCAAATGTGACCATATGTGGAAACAAAGCCTTTAAGGAGATTCTTAAGTGAAGTCACAAGGAGGGGACCCTAGCTCAGTAGGACTGGTGTCTTAAGAAGAGGAAGAGACGCCAGAAATGGACACACAGGGAAAGCCCACGTGAAGACAGTGATAAGGTGGGCACGTGCAAGCTGAGGAGAGAGGCTGCCGGAGAAACCAAACTTGCCAACACCTTGATTTTTAAATTCTAGCCTCCAAGAATGGGAGAAATGAATTCCTGTTGTTCAAGCCCCTTTGTCCGTGGTACTGTGTTATGGCAGCCCAAGCTAAGACATTCACCATCTCAGCCCACCTGTCAGGACTGGTCTCACTGACCTAGTGCGGTCATTGGGACATTGTGTGATTCAAAGAAGACCAACAGGAATAGGTGCTAAATTCTGAAGTCCAGCTTTGTGCATCCTCCCAGGACAGTTCCTGGAATCTTTCCAATGTTATTTATTCCAATGCAATTTTCTAACTTTGTTTAGAAGCAGAATCCTTTTTTATAGTTGAACTATTCAGATCCCTCAAACTCAGTGTAACCAAACAAATGACAGATCTGGGGTGAAGTGCTCCAAGACTCTCCTTTCTATCCCCATGAAATTCTACAAAAACTACCCCAAATCTGGAGAAGCACTGCTTGCTAAAGGAATACAACACATTTAAAAATTGTTCTAAGCAGAGGATAAATAGAAATGTAAGTCTGACGGGCCACTTTCCCCCCATCTCCAAATCTCATGTGTCAAAAACAAAAATAATTTTATACTTTTAAAATTACTTGGTGCATACAAATAAACAAGGTTGTCTATATCTTACATCTAAATTGGTTAAGAAATCACAGTTATAAGCTTCCAAAATAATAATGCTATGTGCTTCTGCCTATTTATATGTAGTCAACTGAATGGGGAAGAGACAGAAATATCCTGAATGAAGAAGAGAATTGGACCTTGATCCAAGGGCCACTATCACCACCTTCTCCTGCCTCTGTCCAAGGGTTATGGAAAGAGAGAAAAGAATTAGAGCATGGCCCCTCCATCTGGACCATGTGAACCAATGGTTCTGATCGTGGCTGTGCATTAGTATCACTTTGGGAATGAATTAATAGGTCTAGGAACAATCACCAATGGCTGCTATTATCACAAAAAGAGAGACAACCATACAGTATGTACCTCCTGTACACAGCATCACCCTTGCAAGACACTTGGCAAAAATCTACTCAGTCAGATCAAGCCTCTAGACTACTACCAAATTCAACAAATATAGGAGACAGAAGCGTATGATAAAACACACACAGTAAAGCAGGTAGAAAAATTCTGAATGTGGGAGTAGGAACTCTACAGGCAAATGCTCTGGTTTTTACACAAATAATATTAAGGCGGCAAAAAAGAGGCAGGACGAATGTATAGCTCTATCAACCAATGGCAATGTGTTGTGTGACTCTTATTTGGGTCTTGAATAGGACAAACCCAACGTAAAACAATATTTGGGAGAATCAAGGGAATTTGAACACAGACTGAATATCTGACACTCTTCACTATTTACTGTCAATTTGGGGGGCAGGGGGTGAAATTATGGTGCTGGAGCTGTTTCTAATACCGATGCTGCTGCTCCTGCTAAGTCACTTCCGCCGTGTCCGACTCTGTGCGACCCCACAGACGGCAGCCCACCAGGCTCCCCATCCCTGGGATTCTCCAGGCAAGAACGCTGGAGTGGGTTGCCATTTCCTTCTCCAATGCATGAGGGTGAAAAGTGAAAGCGAAGTTGCTCAGTCGTGTCTGACTCTTAGCGACCCCATGCACTGCAGCTTACCAGGCTCCTCCATCCATGGGATTTTCCAAGCAAGAATACTGGAGTGGGGTGCCATTGCCTTCTCCATCTAATCACTATAGTTATTTTTAAAAACAGAGCCCTTATTTTTTGAGATATATGCTGAAATATTATGGATGGAATGACATGATGTCTAGGATCTGCTTTAAAACAATCTAGAGGGAAGTGATGGAGTAGGTACGGCTATGCAAGTTATACAAGCAGACTGGTCATGAGTTCAAAAACATTGAAGTTGAGTGATGGGTATCTGACAGTTCATGATTTTACTTGAATCATGCATGTTAGAAATCTTCCGTAACATAAAGTTACACAGGAAAAAAACACAAATCAGCCAGAGAGTACTTGGGCCTCACTGTGATTACAATATGTTGGTCCAGGCGAGGATTGTATAGCAGTAGTTTTCAAATCTCCCCAGGTGGTCTCAGTGTGCAACTAGGATTAAGAACCACTGACATAGCATCAGATAGCCCAGTACAACCAGTCTCTCAACTTGTTCCTCAGTTCCAGTGACTAATTAAGAAACCAGCAAGAGAGGCTTATATTACTTCAATAATCACAATTGCTGTGTCAGTTTGATCAAATTATCTGAGGATTTAGGTCAAAGGTTCTCCATCAGAGAAGCATGTTCCTCCCTGTCCTACACCTCCACCAGCTTAAGGAGGCAAATATAGGCAGATATTGGTCTTACCAATATTTTTTTGGATCTGTCTCCTCAGCCAAGAGCAACAAAAACAAAAATTAAAAAATGGGACTTGATCAAACTAAAAACATTTTGCATAGCAAAGGAGACAATAAGATAAGATAAAATCTTATCTTTATCAATAAGATAAAAAGGCAACCTACTGAATGAAAGAAGATATTTGCAAAAAATATGTCTGATGAGGGATTAATAACCAAAATAAATAAAGAATTCATACAACTCAACGTCAAAAACACAGTACAATTAAAAAACAGACACGGGTCCTGAATAGGGATCTTCTCAAAGGTATACAGATGGCCAAGAAGCACATGAAAGATGGTCCACATCACTAATCATCAGAGAAATGCACATCAAAACTACGAGCTCTCGCCTCATGCCTGTCAGAATGGCTATCATCAAAAAGACAAAAAATAATAAGTGTGGCAAAGATATGAGAAAAAGAGAACCCTAGTATATTGTTGGTAGGAACGTAAATTAATGCAGCCACTATGGAAAACATTATGGAAGTTTCGTCAAAAAATTGAAAATAGAACTATCATGTGTGTGCTAAGTCACTCCAGTTGTGTCTGACTCTGCAACCCTATGGACTGTAGCCCACTAGACTCCTCTGTCCATGGGATTCTCCAACCAAGAATACTGGAGTGGGTTGCCATGCCCTCCTCCAGGGGATCTTCCTGACCCAGGGATCAAACTCATGTCTCTTATGTCTCCTGCATTGGCAGGTGGACTCTTTATCAGTAGCACCACCAGGGAAGCCTCCCAAAACTACCATATAGTCCAGCAATTCCACTTCTGGGTATTTATCCAAAGAAAATGAAAACACAATTCAGAAAGACATGCACCTCAACGTTCATAAGAGCATTACTTATGATAGTCATGATATGAAAGCAAGCTAAGTGTCCATCAACAGATGAACGGATGAAGGAGATACAGTACACATATATACACACAATGAAACATGGCTCAGCCGTAAGAGTGAAACCTTGCCATATGCAGCAAAACAAACAGACCTGAAAGGTATTTTGCTTGGTGAAATAAATCAGAGACAAATACCAGAAATTTTCACTTGTATACAGAATCCAAAAAAACAGAACAAATTAAACAGAAATAGACTCACTGATACAGAGAACAAACTGGAGGTTATCAGAGGGGAGAAGGGTGGAGGGAGGGGCAAAGTAGGTGAAAAGGATTAGGAGGTACGAGCTACCAGTTATAAAATAAATACGTCACAGGGATACAATGTACAGCACAGGGAATATAGTCAATATTTATAATAACTGCATATAGCACGTAATCCATAAAAATATTGAATCACTATGTTGTACACCTGGCACTAATAAATATTGTAAGTCAACTACACTTGAGAAAATTTAAAAGAACAAAAAATTTTTCAAGAATCATCTAGGAAGCATTTTCAAAACTCACAGACCCCTTGGGGTTCTGCCACTGGCTCCCCCAAACCAGACTGACCAGACCACTGGGAGGGCCTCACGGGGGCAATGGCTCCTTCCCCTCGGGTGTTGGCGGAAGCTGGCATTGGGAGCTCCTACCTGTGTCTGTTCCTCTTGCCCAGGTCTTCCTCCTCAGGAACAGGGTCGATGTCGGGCAGAGGGATGATGTAGCCGCTATCTGCACTCAGCCTCTGCTCGTCGAGGCCACCCTCCCAGTCCTTCAGCTTGTCTTCCTCATTTTTGTAGGTGACGCCAATGTAGGCGTTGTCGGAGTCCACGCGCATGCGTGCCACAGCGGGATGGTCGCTCTTCAGAAAGTCCAGGTGGATCTTTTCATAGCTCTGCAAACATTGATTTCACACAGTTACTCAAAGGTTATTGACAGAACCGCAAAAAGAATGCAGATGCTCAGAACTTACTATTGTTTAACTGTCTGTGTTTCCAAACAACCTCACAGATGTGGGGTTTGGACCACTGAAGGAGAATCAGATGTCCACTGTCCCCAGAGATGTGGAACGTGAAGAAAGGGCCACCATTGGCAGAGATCTCCTGCTGGTAGGTCTGGAACCCATTCTGTAAGTCAGTAGCTACTACTGTGTCCCTAGACACATTCCCTTCTCGAGCCTTCTGGTCCCCATCAGATAGTCTCTCTGGGGCTTTGATGGGCTCCCATAAGATTTGACTAGGGCTTCCCCTAGGAGCAACATACCTGAAACTTTCTTGATCCCTATACACTGGAGAAACCTAATTAAAAACCTAGGGACCATTGGTCTAAAAAGGCTCCATAAACAAGAGCTCCAGTCTGTTCCCATCAATGCGTCTTCACAAACCAGAGTATCTTTGACTTTCCTATGGCTAATCTCCTTCCTTCCTTCTGCCTTCCTGCTGCCTCACTTATGGCAACTGTAATGGGCAGTGAGATAATCAATAAACAAAAGTATTTGACTTCCAGTTCAGCTAACACTGCTCTTCCTTGAGAAGAAGGAAGAGAAGTAGTAAGTCTGGAGAGTCTACATGGTGACTAATCGGAATCTAAGAAATTGTGCCTGAGTTTCCTTCTCAGCATCTCAGCAGAAAGTTGCTTCTTTCATTACCATATCCTGCTTGGCTCCATGAAATTACATTTGTTCCTTTGAACAATGCTTCCTATTCCACAAAAAACCAGCTGGAACCACAGATAACAGCTGAGGTTGTTCCTTCCAGTCAGGGGGCAAAAGCCAATTTTGCATGGATTTAAGTGCATTCAAATTAGCAATTTAATGGCTGTGGATGCCCAGAGACTTCTAACTGCACAGTAGCTTCAGATACTCAAACATCTGGAGAATAAAGTGCTTACAGGTGTTGCACACTTAGGATGAATGGGAGCCGTGCAGGAAGGGGAGGGTTTTCATTCATCACTGCTACCAAGGGCCTGGGAGCACTGCATGAAGCCCCAGCCACTGGATCACACACTCTTTTTCCTCCTTTGAAAGTGTTCCATTAAAATAGTGTTGAACAGTACTGCTCGCTCACATAATCAGCTGTTGTCTCCTCCCCTTGCCCATCCCTTGCCACCCACCCATCTTAAGAGGCCCAGACAAACCTTTTTATATTGTCCAGGCAGCAGAGTCTCCACAATTTCACTCAAGTGGTAAAAGGAGGGTCTCTTCTCCGGCTCACTGTTCCAGCACTTCACCATGATCTCGTAGCTGGAGAAGTACAGAACTCAGAGTGGGCACAGAGAGGATGATCAGGGCACCCCCACCCCACAGACCCATCAGGCATGAACACAGGCCCACAGGATGGGGAGAGGCTCACACTTCACTGGTGGCATGGTCAGGCTTGGCCATCCGGTATCCACTCTTGATCTTATTGTAGAATGTAGAATCCACCATCATGCCAGGGTAGGGTGTGCCACCTGAGAGGCCAAGAAGAAAACAATCAGGGTTGACAAGTATGTGGTAGACTGTTGAAACACCTGGGGTGATATAGCACCTTTAGAAAACATTTGGGGATCCCCACTTTGAAGTATCGGTTCTTCCAAGGAAATCAAGTGTTACCATCTGCTTGATTTCACAACCCTGCCCAAATCTTAAATTTAACCAAAAGGGAAGTCCAAACAGACAAGAGGGACACACCAAAGCCTTGCTTGTATCACACCACTTAATAGTCCACCCTCCAAAACAAACCACAAGGTTGAGCTACTTTAAGGAAATGTTGTAAACAATTCAGGTCTATTTAGTGGAGCCCCAAAATGAACTGCTGTTACTCAAAAGAATTCTATGCAAAATGTTTTTAAAAGTTAGCAGGAACTGAAAGAGAATGCCTACTTTCATCTTTGCTGTGATTAGAGACAAGCATTCATGTATTCATGGATTCATTTAATAACTCTTTAAGTTATTGCTTATGTATTTCATTTATAACCCTATTTCTAAATTAAATGTAATCTATAATTCATTAAAAAAATTCTAACCAAGACTTCTAGGTCAATCAAGTCCAGAACCCTAGCAAAAATTCTATACATCTAGAAAAAGCACAGAAGTGTTCTTCAGTGTTTCTGAGTACTGGATCTATGAATACAAAGCAAAATAGAAAATCCAGAGAAATTCCAAATAACTGAGGCCAAAAAAGTCATTTTCATCAGAAATGCCCAAATAATTAAGGCAGAAGTCTTGGAATGTCTAGCTAATTCTCTGCTTTTAACAGAATATGAGACTCTCAGTTAAGCCACACACTGGGATGATCCACAGTGACATCCATGGAGGGATGAACCAAAAGAGAAAAAGGCAACAAGCAGGAAAAGTCCTTTACTATCACATCAGGACAACAGTAGGTTCATGAAACATTTCACACTTTACTGGCCAAGACCAGGTCAAGTTTAATCTCCTTCTAAAACTATTCCAGGACTCCTTTCTCTGTTCCCTCGGCTTCTATTTCAACTTAAAACCAGGACCACATAGATTATCACTAAATGTGTAAGTTTTATCTCCCCAGCTGAACTGTCCAAGGTCAGGGTCATCAGTCATCCCCTCAGAAGGCCCTTAACTGGTAGTACGGGACACCTGTGTTGTTCAGTACATGGTACCTGACTGACTGGGAGGTTTCTCCCCTCCAGAATGATAACCAGGAAGGGAGTTCCCATCCCCTTTCCTTCACTGCACTACTTTTCATTGGATATCTATCACCAAGAGTGGTGGGAGTCAGGGAAGGGACTCTCCCCTGGTGAACTCACTTAACCCAAAGTCCAAGGTGAAGAAGCGGCTAGTGAGTGGACATCATCAGGTGCATCTCCAGTAGGAGAAAGTTCCTCTGATGTAGCCAAAAGGAAAGAGGGAGGCAAAGGCCAGGGGCAAGTTCTCAGCCCCCCCAAGACCCCTTCTCAGACCGCTTGGACACACACTAGCCATCGTAAGTACACAATGTGTTAATCAGCTACATTCCACTTGACTAACACCAGGTATTTTAACATTATTTACATCCCAAGCTTAAAAAACACAGCGTCTTCCTTCCAGTGTTGTTCCAGAACAACCCAAACAAGCGGCACTATTAGGCCCATACCAAGGGAAAAGATCTCCCAGAGCAGGATGCCATAGGACCAGACGTCACTCAGCGTGGTGTAGAGGTTATCAAAGATGCTCTCAGGAGCCATCCACTTCACGGGGAGAAAGGTCTGCAGGGAAGGAGAGGGACATTAAACCCAGCATGTGCAGCAATAATCTACAGCAGCAAAATAGAAAGGGCTTCTCTTGGAGCTAATGATAACTTGCGCCAGGAACTTCACTCTGCGTGAGCATTTGTACTCTCAGCACGAGGAGAGTGCCTGGCACCTTCCAGAGCACTGGCTGCTCTATGTACATATCTTATGAATGATGGGCACTCACTCTTGTCTCTTGTGCCCACCCAAGGAGTAACATCCAAAGATATTTAATCCTGAATTTTTATCCCAAAGGTATGAGCCTTACATGGACCTGTCCCCTATTTTCAGGTGTTCGTAGGAACAAAATTAAGAACAGACCCAGTGAACTGAGAGCCAATACATTTTTGAACTGTAAGAAACAATGGGAAGAAGGTTCAAATGTGGAACAGAAGGACTATCTTTAAGGAAATTGTGCCTCTAAGACGTATTAACTCAGATGGCTTTAACATTTCAGGGTCACAGACACTATCTGAAAATTTACATATTAATAGCTGACACTTTGCTGCTTCGTAAGTGCCAGGCACTGTCCTCAGCATTTTACACAAATCCACTGATCTGACGCCCCACGGCAACTCAGAAGATAGGTGCTGATAACACTTCCCCATACTGTTAGGGAAACCAAGGTACAGAATGACCAAGTCACTTGCCCCGAGTCCCTACACTAGCAGGTGCTGAGCCGGTGCTCACACCCAGGCAGTCTGTCTGTAGAGCTTGTAGTTTGCCTACTGACCCTGGAGCCCATTCATGAATGTCACGGACTCCATGTTAAAAGTCCGGGCTGTGAATGGCTAGAAGCAACATCTGCTTCAGAGATTCAAGTAAGGGAGGGGAAGCATGCCAAATGAGGTAGGGGCACGTACACTGCCTTTGGACACGTAGTTCGAATCATGCATGATGTCTCTGGCCAGGCCAAAGTCACAGATCTTCACGATTTTCCCTTGCGCCAGGAGGACGTTGCGAGCCGCCAGGTCCCGATGGACACACTGCACAGAAAGGGAAGACGGGATGGGGGTCAATCCACCTGCCGGTGGATAGCACGCCCCCCTGCAAGACTGGCCACTTAACAGGGACATTTGGAGGTGGCTGGACACCTCAGGAAGACTGTCCTGGCCCACAGAGCTCACCTCGCCCAGGCTTTCAACCCAGTGCCTCCCAAGAGGGAGAAAGCTCTGGAGAAAAGTGGACACCTGATCCTGCCGGAGGGCCCACTCACCTTCCGGGAAGGAGTATCGAGAAGCAAAGTAGCAACTGGCTCCTCCACAACTCTCCTTCCATGCTCACCTCACCCAGAACAAGGCCTGGGTCTAAAGAGGTCCCTGATGTCTGAACACACTTACATTTTTTGAAGCCAAAAACTCCATTCCCCGGGCAACTTGATAGGTAAAGCTCAACAAATCCAACAAAGTCAGGCCTTCTGAGTTATCATCTGAAAGGAGGTTTTTGACTTCTGAGTCTGCAGGGAAAAAAATGAAATGTGTTGGCGCCAGTGGACAGCATGAAACATCAGCCACCGTGACACTCTCTCAAGGCTGGGCTGCTCATTAGGCTGCAGAGGCTTGTCCAGAGAACACGCCTATGATCATGTCTCACAGTGTCTAGACCTCACAGGTGAGTGAACTAGGCAGAAATGTCCTCTTTAAAAAGAAATATGGACTTCCCCGGTGGCTCAGTGGTAAAGAATCCCCCTGCCAATGCGGGAGACATAGGCTCCATCTCTGGTCCAGAAAGATTCCACGTGCCATGGAACAACTAAGCCCATGCACTCCAACTACTGAGTTCTTGCTCTACAGCCCTACCTACATCCACAACCACTGAAGCTCATGTGCTCACAGCCCATGCTCCACAGCAAGAGAGAAGCCACCACAACGAGAAGCCCAAGCACCGTGAGAAGAGTAGCCCCACTCGCTGCAAGCTGAGAAAGTCAGTGTAGCCATAGACAAATAATTTCAAAAATAAATGAATAAAAAGAAATATATCCATAAATACATACACTTGGTTTAAATATATATCTCCATAATGACTAGTCTAATAGATTCTCACACATATTTTTGTTCTTGTTTGGCTCCCAAATTTTCCTTTAGCAAATCACCTCAGCCACCTTTAAAACACACACCCAGCATACCCACACCCACAACCACACTCACATCTTCTATGATGAATGTACATGAAGCCTCTATGAAAAAGCAGCTTCTAGGAATTGCTTTTTTTTTTCTTTTTAAAGCCACCCTCATAGTACTTGGCTTACTTTATGAATGAAATTAGCCACCAATCAGGCTAGAGTACCAATCTTGAAGTTCAGTGCCAAAGACTTTGCATGTAGTTCCTTTCTCTGTAACTTGCCCACTTTCCCCAGTTGGTCCCGCCTGGAAGGGTCCCAGGGTTTTCGAGGAAGGAGGCAATCTAGGCCAGCAGCTCTCAGCACTTTTTGAAAAAGCTCAGGCAAGTACAGAGTAGCTGCAGCCATTCACATTTTTCCAGCCAGAAAGCCATGGTCTGCCTGCCAACCGGGCTCGGGCTGAGCATGAATCAGGTTCTCCTGACATCTGGAGCCAGGTCCAGCCTGGGAAGCAATGGAAACTATTTTTAACAATACAGGAGGGGAGCGGAAGTGTTGGTTCCGACAAGTCTCGTTGGCCAACCTTTTAAAAGGGCTTGGAAGTTTACCCAGTTGGCACTGAGAGGTGAATGGAACTTGGAGCTGCAGCAGTGGAAAATATTATTATGTACTACACTTTGCAAAACAAGCACATTCTTTTTTTTTTTTTAATGATTGTACCTTTCATTCAAGAACCTGAAAGCATCCAGAGTACATCAGTGATTTTCAAAACAATTTCCATGGCAGCATAACACTTTCAGGAGGGACCTAGGGGATGTCTCAGACCCAGTAATACAAAATTATGCAACAAAGCATGGTCAGATCTCTGCCGAAGCCTCCTCCCAGCTCCAAGCCTGTGATTAGACTAGAACCCTGCAGGGCGCTCCCCCCACCAGATGTGGGGTGGTCCATCTGGTATAGGCATCAGCTAGGCTCCCTGGAGTTTATAAATCAATCCACCCTGCCACATGCTCATCTGCTTTGAAAACAAACGGATCTCCCTTCAAACAACATTCAGTAGAAACACCCAACACCCTTGTCAGATAATATAACCTCAAACTGTCCACTTTACAGTTTCTATCACAAATTGGGCATTAGCAAAGCTAACAGCTAGGGCTATTAAACACAGATATCAGAGATTTATATAACAGAATTTTTAAAAATAATGTTAGGAATCAATAAAAGATTGCCAGATTTTAATGTTATCAAGTAAGGGCACTGAGAAAAAATAATTACCACCATACCTTCATTTAAAGCAAAAAAGGTATGTTAAACCAAAAAATGAATACTATTATGTCAGAATAAACAATTCTTCAAAATGATTACATTTTAAAATGTACAATTCAAGGATGCAATGTACATTATTAATACAATTAATACTGCTACATTTTATATATGAAATTTAAGAGGCTAAATCCTAAAAGTTCTCATCACAAGGGGGAAAATTTTTTCTTTTTATTTTGTATCTGTGTGAGAAAATGGATGTTCACTAAATTTATTGTGGTAATCATTCACGATGTTTGTAAGTCGAATCATTAGACTGTATACCTCAAATGTATACAGCCCTATATGTCAATCATATCTCAATAGCTCAATAAAGTCAGACAAAATAAAATTAATAAAATAAAATTACACTTAAAATATGAAAAATTCATTATATTAGTTCTGTCTTTATTCTTTTCCTTTTTGCAATTCACAAGCCAGGACTTCCTCGGTATTACAGTGATTAAGAATCTGCAAAAATGCAGAGGACATAGGTCTGGGAAAATTCCACATGCTCAGAGCAACTAAGCCCAGGTGCCGCAACTACAGAACCCTGCGCATCTAGAGACTGAACTCTGTAACAAGAGAAGCCACCACAATGAGAAACCCGCACACCACAACACAATAGCCCTCGGTCGCCGTAACTAGAGAAAGCCCACACACAGCCATGAAGACCCCGCACAGGCAGACGCAGATAAGTAAGTAAACAAGAAGAGTTTAAATAGTATGAGTTCCAGTTAAAAAAATTACAGGCCAGACCTGCAAAAACGTGTCACAGACCCAGTTGTGCAGATCTGCAGTTAGGGACCATGTGGCCTGACAGTCCTGCTCACCACCTTCTGAGTATTCTAAGTATCACATTAAACCACTTGGCGATCTCAGCACCCCAAGCACAAGCAAAGACACCTTTACCTAACATGGCTTTCTTATACGAGGCCGGGCGATCATACAGTGCTCTCTGGATGTCCGAGTATTTAGAAACCTCTTTTCTCTCCAGCATGGGGACATACTGTGTAGTGTCAGCTTGCTTCATGTCCATGTAGTCACCATTGTTTTCAAAAGATAAGATAACATAACTGTAAAAACAGAAAAAGATTATCCAGGGTGTCCCTCTGGAGTGATCACCCATAGCTCAGTAGATGAGGACCAGGTACCCACCACGTGTGAGACAGTGGTGGGCACAGGGGTGGCAGGGGAAGGTCATGATGGAGGTCATGTCCACCAGGGCATCCTTCACGTGGGTGGTCTAGTCGGGCAGATGAGCATTAGTCAAGGATCACACAAACACACAGACCACCGCAGCTCAACTCTGTCTTTATTCTGTTTTTCAGTTCACAGGCCAGAAAGCTTCACCACGTGGCCAAGTGGCTTGGACAGATGATGCCTTCTACTCAATAAATTTAACACCAATTTGGTATCTATCAAGTAATTTAATATGAAGTGAATTCACATACATCCTGATCTTGCAGAACGTCATATCTATAGTGATCTTTTCAGTCACTTTAGATATCTATAGAGGCAATCATCACTTCATTGCCTGACTGGTATTCCCACGTTCAGCAAGGACCAGTGTCTCAAACTTGTAAATCCTCAGTTGCTCACAAGATATGAGCACTGAGGCTTCCCTGGCCAGAGATACATCTGGAAGTCTGAAGTGGACCACATAAAGAGCAACTGGCTCCCGGGATGATTTCGACTCTTCCTCTCATTCAAACCTATCAGCATATCTAAAACACCTACAGACATGGGGTATCTCTCAGCACCATGTCACAGGGTGACGGAGCAGGGTAGTTGACTTCAAGTCTTGCTACCTCCTGGCCTTGACTCTGCAGACATGACCTCCATCAGGACATGGGTTGTCTCCACTGGTGAGGCTCATAAGACATTTCCTCCCTGGAGGAGGAAATGGCAACCCACTCCAGTATCTTTGCCTGGAAAATCTCATGAACAGAGGAGCCTGGTGGACTACAGTCCATGAGGTCCACAAGAGTCGGACACGGCTGAAGCGACTGAGCATGCCCGCACACCTAAGACAGTGACTCACAGCAGCGTGTGTTTCTGCACCTACCTTCTTGTGCTTTCGTCAGTCGGGTTCAATCCAAAAATGTCCAGCTCTTTCTTTGGCTTCTCTGGATGGTGGCTCAGGAAGCTGTCTCTATTCTTATGCAAATAGTTGACCAGATCCCCATAGAAGCAGTACTCAGTGATGATGTAAATGGGGCCTGTGGGGTCCAAAACCAGTTGGAGATGAGCATAAAGAACAGAGAAGCCATGAACTTACTGTATCTAGAGTGGTAAAAGACGCTGCTCAAGAACAGGGTGCTTCCCTCAGTGGAACTCAGTCCACAACCCCAGCAGACTGGCATCTGCTGGCATGTCTGGAGGTGCAGCGTGGGGGATTAAAAAGCCTGGACAGTCTTCGCAATGGTAGGTGTTCTAGGAAAATCCTTACTCTCAGGTAAGCAAGCCTACCTGACTTGGTGCAGGCGCCCAGCAAGTTCACGATGTTTAAATGCGGCCCCAGGTGGGTCATTATCTTCAGCTCAGACATGAGAGCTGTTTTTCACTGGATCTGGCTGTGGCTGTTGAAGAAATAAATCATACATCAGTTCAACTGAATTATTTATTTCCCAGAAAAAGCCAAAAGCAGGGCTAACCCTACAACTAGCTATCATTTTATTTACCAACAGTCTGAAAGGGAAATGCTAGTAATTCAATCTACACACGTATCTCAAGTCTGCAGAGTAAAAAGAGGCTACTAAAAATAACTCTTCATTTTCCAACATATAAGTGACAAGAATGCTCTAAATAAACCTCACTGACAAGAGTCTAAATACGCAAAAAACCTCGAGTTGAAAGAACTAAGACCTAGTCATAAATTTGACATTTACTGGCTGTGTGATTTTTGAGTTTAATATCTCCATGTTCAAGAAATCTCCAGAAAAGGGGCACTCACGTTTTAGCATCTTCACTGCTACTTTCATGACAGGTTGAGACCGACTTAATCCATACGCAGTTCCTTCAACCACTTTCCCAAATGCACCAGACCCCAGGATCCGACCTGTGGACAACCAGAACCATCAACACACACAGAATCAGGCCTCTCATCCGATTCATATACCACAGCCAGCGACCACGGGTGCACAGCTGGGTGGTGTTCTTCCCATATGGAGAAAGCATAATAACTCCTCCAAGTCATCATGTCAAAACCAGAATTGAGCCCACAGGGAAGGAAATTAGTATAATTGCTTTTGTCACGTAACATTTGCAAAGGAAAGGAAAAACACAGACGGGAAGAAAGGAGCTGAGCCAAAGCCTGGGCTCTGTGGCACGTGTTCTCTGTGGCTCTGGCCCAAGCCTCCTGGCTCTCTAACCTTCTGTTTTCCCCATGTAAACAGGGGCATCTTTTGCATCAAAAAGGCTTTCTCCACTGGAAGTGAAAGTGAGCGTGAACGTGAAGTTGCGCAGTCTTGTCTGACGCTTTGTGGCCCCATAGACTACAGCCTCCCATGCTCCTCTGTCCATGGGATTTTCCAGGCAAGGGTACTGAAGTGGGTTGCCATTTCCTTCTCCAGGGGATTTTCCCGAGCCAGGGATTGAACCCAGGTCTCCCACATTGCAGGCAGACGCTTTACCATCTGAGCCACCAGGGAAGCTTCTCCCCTGGAAATACTTCCCTATTCAGGACATTACTGATTCCAAGCAGTGATGAAGCGGACTTCAGGCTGGCCCTCCTATTGTCTGTCTCCTAGGAAAGCCAGGAAGAGAGAAAGCTAAACATGCCCAGGAGCACAACACTTTGCCACGTGTTGGGAGATACAAAAGGAAATGGAGGCTCTCGTGCCCACTATTTTTCTTTAACTTTTTATTTCGTATTGAGGTATAGCCAACTAACAATGTTGTGAAAGTTTCAGGAGAACAGAGAAGGGACTGACTCGGGCATACCTATACACAAATCCGTTTTCCCCCAAACTCTCCTGCCATCCAGGCTGCCACATAACATTGAGCAGAGCTCCCTGTGCCCTACAGTAGGTCCTTGCTGGTTATCCAGTTTAAAGTATCAGTGTGCACATGTCCATCCCAAACTCCCTAAGTATTCTTTCCCGTGTTGCGCCCACTCTTAAAGAGGCTGCAGTCTAAAACAGATGTTTCCGTCAAACCAGGGGAAGACTTGGCTCCTAACGGGCACTGAGAGCCCACAGGGCTGCTGACTGCACGTCTGCCTGACTGGAACTCATTCCTGCAAAGGTACCACTTCCCCAGCAGCTCGACAATACACAGAAGCAGAGAGACACAGGAACACCTCTTAGCAATGACTGTTGCCCCCTTTTCTCCATATTTTATTACTTTTTAACTTCCCTAAGCTCCTCACCTTTTGTAAAACAAGGGAGAAAATATAATAAAGCAAGCTTAGTTCTCAGACATAGGTATTTGAATGAGAGAGGCTAGGGTGTCTTGTTGGATCTCAGTTTAAGTAACTTTCTAGGAAGACCTAATTTGGCTGCTTTTTGGAATGAGACAAGTAGATAATTTAAAAATGCCTTCATCGTCCTCCCAAGTACTTACTGTTAGAATATTCATGATGACACAACCTCTAGCTTCACCTTCATTTGTCTTTGTCCTGTTCTCATTCATTTAGAATGTAATTTTTTAAAAAAATCTCTTGACTAAAGTTTCCTGTACTTGGTCTCAATCCAAGACTGAAATATTTGAAACTTTTTGCTTTAAAATGTAAAAACTTGTATTTTTACATTCTATTTTTAAAGAAGTATCTACTACATCCTCAGAAGGTACTAGGTCCAAACATATTTTTGGATTGTCTTCATCCATTTTTCATCTGTTCCTTTTTCATCACAGAAATTCATCTCGTTTCCAATGGGTATCATTTCCAAAACAAAGCCACTCTGATGGGTGTCTCCCACTAGGCTTCTTCCTTTGTAAAATTTTCTTAACCTGTAATTTGCAATGGAAGGAGGTTTAAAAAAAAAAAATCATCACAGTGATCCGACTGACTCACTTTTAAAGGCAGAAAAATATTTCCAAAAAAGCCAATTTCTAATGCCTCACTCTTACTAAGCACAGGTTCAGATCCTTTCTTCCTTCACAGGCCTGTAAAGAGTAAAGTTGTGGACAAAGCAAAAGGAGTCCTGGGCGATCACCCAGCAGGGCAGGAGCTTACCAAGCACGAGTCCATCTCTTGGAAACTCCCATCTCGAGTCATAAGGCAGCTGCATCGGGTCCACATAAATGTATTCATGTCCATCAGGGCTGATTGATTCAATGACCCGCCAACGGATTTCATACCTTGGTTTCTATAAATGAGGAGGACAGGTAACAGGTGAATTACCAACGTCCGAAGATACCAAAGCTTAACCACAGCAGCAAAGTGACTGACACGGAAGGATTCAACAATATTCACTCATCATCTAGTTACTGAGCTCCTTCTCTGTGCCAAGCACTGAGCTAGGTTGCTCTTCTTGTTCGTATCAGTAAGGATTTTTAGTTCTTTAAAAAAATATCTACCTGTTTCCAAATGACGACCAGGACAATGAGTGAGATGATCACAATCACCAACAACACCAGGACTGCAGCTGCCACAGTGAGCTCAGAGCGCAGAGCTACGGACAAGAGATGGGGCACGGTGGAGAATTCGCACAGACTTGCAGGAGGGCAGGGAGGCAGGGTGGCCATTTCTGGGCTGGAAATCTCTCTCTACTGGTGGAGAAGCATAAGGGCTGCCTGGCTCATTTGGTGAATGGACAAGATCGTCTCTCGATTATCTACATGCATGAAACTACTCCAACTCTTCCCTTGGACGGGCAAGGGACAAAATTCGGTTGGGAACACAATTCTTTCTCCAAAGATGTGAACTGGAATATAAAGACTGATAAATGAGGCTGAGCGATGCCATTAGTTCAGAAACAAGTGCAGTTTATTTTGAAAGGTTACTGTATACTTACATTGCTTTTGGCTTCACTAATTTTTTTTTTTTTTAAGAAGTCAACATGTCTCAACTGTTACAAGGAGCAACGAGGCAGAAGATCCTCCTTTCCTATCCTCCAACACCACACCAGACCAAAGACACTAGCTCCAGCTATACGCTTATAGACAAACAAAATACCAAGGGGCCTCAGAAAGATGCAGTTTGAGATCTGAAACGAAAAGACAAGGCTCCTGCACAGATGCCCAGAGAAGGCCCTTTAAGAGCATCTGGACCTTCAGTCCTATAGGATCCCATGTGGGATTCAAAGTCCCACCGAAGGAAGGAAGGGCTCAGCTGAAGACTTAGTTGTCCTGACCCATGAGTTACTCACTGGGAGCCACCAGCTTCAGCTCTCGGCTTTCCACCCCGAGGAGGTTCCTGGCCAGACACCGGACTGCAATGGTCTCCTCCACTTTGGCAAACGTCACCTGGCCTTCCACTGTGCTCCTGTCTCTGGGGTGGACCTCTGTGATGATGTTTGAAATGTTGTTGGCCAAAACTGTCCATGAAGTTTCATTGTTACATCTGGAGAGAGTAAAAGGCATAGATATAGAGCCCACTGTGGGGAGTCCTGGGGGTGGAGCAGTGAGAATCATTTAAGACAGCAAGCAGTGCTGACCCTGTCTGCATTTGCAAGGCTACAGATTGATGTTTCAGGTGCGATTAACCATAAAACTTGTTCTCCTTGAGAGAATAACCTACATGTGGGTAATTAAAAGTTAACTGTTGGGACTTGCCTGTGGGTCCAGTGGCTAAGACTCTGTGCTCCCAATGCAGGAGGCCTGGGTTTGTTTGATCCTTGGTTAGGGAACTAGATCCCACACGCCCCAACTAAGAGTTGGCATCTAGAGATCCTGCACACCACATGCAGATGACCCAGCACAGCCAAATAAATTTTAAGAAGTTTTAAGTTAACTGTTTATGAAGGCAAGGCAGAGATAAACAAGTTCAATCCAACAGAACTACCCGTCACAAGCCTTGAACCCCTGAGCAAACTGGACTTTAGGAATGTTTTAGGTATCCCAACGTCCCACCCCTTTAAAAAAGGCCTGGTGCTTCCCTTTTCTCCACCCATGCTGTGGGGACCCTCTCAGGTGTAACTAGGATTGGACCTAGAATCCAGCCTCAACAAGTCCAGTGCCTTTTGGCCTCGGGTGCTGGGGGGAGGAGAAAATCTGAGAGGCTTCGGAGCGCAGCAGGCACCCCGGGAAGGAGTGGGAGCACACTGCACTCTGGAGACGCCCACTGGAGAAGGTCGAGCAATGAGCAGTGAAGGAGGAACTGCCGAGTTACCTCCCACCACACAGCAGGTACAGAGAAGCCGCCTGGGCAGTATCTTCATTCATGTTCACACTCCAGTTTAGCCACCAAATAAAGTTCATCAAAGACAAAATGTGAGATGAAAATGTGGGCCAGGGTAGGAAAGATACTCTTAAGAGCAGGTTTTTAAATTCATGCTCTTTCCAGATTACAGACCCTTTGAGAATATGCTGAAAGCTGTAGACCTTCTTCTTACAGCTATTCAAGCACACAAAAGCACATGCATATACCTACACATGCACACACACACACAAGGTCTGTGTTTAGAACCCTGTCTTGAAGTTTATGAGACCTAGGCCAAATAAGAATCATAAATTCTAAAAACAGAGCCAGCCAAAGAAATAAAATGCATTTGAGGGTCTTGTGCTAAGACAGAAACATCCTGACCACAAAAGAGAAAGGAATGTGTTCCATACTTCTTAATATCCTTGCAAACCATCCACTCGATATCAGGAAGAGGGGTCCCCTCGGCTGTGCATCTCACAGTCTGGCCTCCATTAGAGCCGTGGTGGTCGTCAACCAAGTCCAGTATGGAGGACGGAACTGCAGGAGGTGAAAAGAAATCAGAACTGCGTGGCTGGCATACCAGAACTTTGGGGAACTACCAAGTGGAATATGAGTTCAAAACTTGTCCACCTAACATTTGAACCTATAAATCATCCAACCACCCAGCAGGGAGCTGAGACCCATCATGTGCATAATAAGACTCCAGTTGGCGCAGATCCAACTGGTTAAGAGCATGCTTAAGGCATTTGTGCCCTGTGGTGTTTTAAATTTGGTGTGAAGAAAGCAAAAATCCCCTGTGTTGATTTGACTTGAAAGACAAAGAGGCTCTTAGAATTATAGCTTGGAAATCAGCTTATAGATTCATCTAAATGGTAGGGCCTAAAGCAGCATTTACCAAAGTGCCATATTATTACTTTTTAAAGATTATTTTTCGTAACCAGTGATCAAATGTTAGAAATATGCTAATACTTGTATCACAGATTGACTGTGAAGGTCCAATGAGCCTACCTAGGACGGTACATGGCCCATGGTAGGTACTCAGTGAATAGGTGCTTAATTGGAATATAAACAGACTTGGGCACTCTGTTCTGGGAGGGGCGTCTATAGAGGTCTATAAAAAAAAGCTAGGCACAAAAAGCCAAAACACTCTGGAACCACCTAATGTCATCTGGGCCAAAACATATCATTTCACTCTTTCCAGAACTGGAGGTACCTAACTGAGAAATAGGTGATAAGGAAGCGACTGAAGCCTAGGAATTCCAAGTCAGACAGTTCCCGACTAGCCTGGAACCTTCCAGAATTATGTAAATTCATAAGTCCAACAGAGCTGCACCTGACACCCACACCCCCTGCTTCTCCCGAAAGGGTTGCTTTTCCCTCATGACCTGTGGGGACAGGGCTAGGCTCTCCTCAGGAGATTCAGTCACCCACCCACCAAGCTGGAGTTATCTTTATCTGGCTCTTACAAACCTTGAGTCAAGAGTTCAAAAGTATAGCTCTTCATATCATCTTCATTTTGAACTACAATAGTATAATGGCCGCTGTCTTCTTCCTTTGCTCGGATCAGCTTTAATTTGCTCCGATAACTTAAAAGAAAAGGACTGTGTTTCAGCAAGGAGTAGCCCAATAAATTCCAATCATTAAGCAATTACCATTTTCAATTCAAATGTTGTTAAAAAATATCTTGTCCATATGATCACTTTCCTGGGATTTTCCTTATACTGTCTATGCACTGAAGGTCTGAGTTGTAGACATTTCATTCTTAAACAGAAGACCAGAGATGAGCAATGGCTTATGTGGCTGTGAGGGCAGTCAGTTCTGCTAAGGCCTGACTTCTAAATGGGAAAGAACAAATCCTACCAGCTTTCCTTTCATTTGAATCCTGGATTTTTATGTTTAAGAAAAAATACTTGCCAACACTGTTAAGCAACTAAATTCCAATACAAAATAAAAATAAATACTTGATTCCTCTTAATATCCATCACATGAGTGATTCAACCAAATACTGGAACAACCTTGGAAGAAATAATAAAGACTGTCTCTGTATTAATACAGAGAGGTCACTGGAGTATAAAACTCCTGCTTCCTTGTATTTGCTTAAAATACTCTGGAAGGTTTCATAAGAAACCTTCTTAATGAAACTAATAAAAGTATTCCTTGTGGGTGGGGAGGCGGGAGTACCAATGCATACGAGGACAGGAGAGGAGTGAGGCTTCTTACAATGCACTGTCTTTAGGTGTGAATGATGTTTTTAAAGTGCAAGATGCATCTTAAAAAAAAGAGAAATATATGCTCTCACACCTCATTAAAGAGAAGTTTCTCCAAAAGATTGTGTACATGTATAACAAATGACATTTCGTCGTGTGTGTGTGTGTGTGTGTGTGTGTGTGTGTGTGTGTGTGTCAATAAAGTATCTGCCCATCTGACTGTCCTTTACAACAGCGTGGAAGAGCAAGCGGAGCGAGAGGAAGAGGGCTGGTCAGGGAAGGGGACCTGGGGCATTACTGAAGCTCTCCAAGCCTCAGGTCCCTTAAGGGTGCACCATGGGATAACTGTATGCAAGGCGTAGTGTCATTTTGAGAATTAATTACATGAAATAATCTATATGAAAGCACTTCAGAGGCTCCAAAATAGCCTGCAAACGTCAAGTCTTCTAGCCAAGACGCCGGACGCTGGGAGATGCGATGAGCACACCGGACTGGCCTTCCCGCTGCTGCACCAAACTGAACACCTCTGGAACGGATTTCTCTATAGCCCCCTAAGCACCCCTGGCTGCCAGTGACCAGACAGTCTGCCGTCATTCACTTTTTGCACTTGTCCAGCCAAGGAAGCTGTGAATCCACGAGTCTTAGGGAAACCAGACCCCCACCCTCTACCGTGTGCATCCTTACATTCCCTGGTCTGTCATGGGGACCAGAAGAAGATGTGCTGGAGGAAATAAAAAACACCTTAAGAGCCAGCTCTCCTGGACTGCTCTGCGGACAACCACCATCGCTACTGATAGTAGCTTGCAGACAACCCTGGGTGTCTCAAGTGCTGGCTATGCTGGGGCCACCTTATTTCTCTCCGGCCTCACAGCCTAGCAGAAAGTTAGGCACTGTCCACTTCTCTGTGTTCCTACATTTCATGTCTTTAGAAAGCCTTCCAGATTCAGTATCCCACTGCTATCTCTATCACTATTCCACAGAGGTAGTCACACTCCATTTTCCCAGATGTTGCTCCTCAGTTACACACGGACTTCAGTTCAGAAAGAAGGAAGCAAATCCTGAAATTAAGTGAACTAATGGCAGAGGTTCTATCTTCTCCTCTTTCCTGAAGGCTTGAAATAGAGGATTTTGTCTCCTGCGGAAGGTTTCTGACAAAGATGCAGGGCTGGATTAGCTGGCCCTTCAAGAGGGATCTTCTGCTCTTGGATTCTAATCAGGTCTTAAAGCTGCAAGAGACCTCAAAATATCATCCAGTTCCTCATCCTGAAGGACATACAGTATTATTAACACTACATTATAGATGAGGAAACTGAGGCTGAATGGTGACTTACACAAAACCCCACCACTAGTTAAGAGATGACAACAGTCTACAGCTCCTCAGAGAGCAAGGATCCAAACTATCCTTTGTATGTTCTCGCCTAACCAAATGTACTCAGGCACTACTCTTATTTCCCATCAAAGCCTCACTGGGGCAAATGTGTTTCAAATCAAGCCAATGATGTTGTGTTTCATGTAGGCATATGTGATAACTGCCCTGGAAATGGAATCACCACACATGTCTACTTGTAATATGTGTGATGGATAGAAACCCAAGTGGGTCCAATTTTACTTTCTTTCCTCTACCCATTTCTGAATCCAGGAATATGTCTTTCATTGGGAGCAGAGATTTTTCAGTTCTTTCTTCTCATTTCATTGTTACATACTTACCAACATACTATTATTGCACTGCAACATTATCATGAAATGTACCTGATTTCCAGTATCTCTTATTTCTGATTGCTATATTTTCTATATTGACTCTTGTTTGGGGTCATAAGACACACACAAACCTCAGTCTATCTAAAAATATACAATACAAAGAAAGGCAAACTTGAGAAGGGTGTTTCTTTACCTTATTTCCTGAATCTTCTCTATGTCAGTGGTGATCTCCGTGAGATTCTCAATCAGAGTCAGGTTGTCCTTTAGCCAGGTTATCTTGGGAGGGGGATAGGCCTGCACATCCACCACAAAATGCTTGACTTCATGCAGGTTGACAGCTTCCAACAGGTTAAAGTTGGGTTTGATTTCAATAAATCCTTTCTCTGTACAGGGAAGAGTTTCCATTAAACAGTGATCACCTCATGGTGGATCCCGAGCAGCATGGCCGATGGGTATTTTAGGAAGCAGAGTGTACCGTGAACAGAAATGGTGACGTTCCTCACTTTTTGACATCCTTGGTGGCCTGGTAAGCAGTACATTGGTAATCTCCACTGTCTTTCACCGTGGCCTTGGGAACCTTCAGAGTGTACACCAACTTGAGGGACGGGAACTTGATTTCCTCCAGCCTCAGGATGCCTCTGCCTTTCTACAGCAGAAAGGGAGGAAAACTGACTTTAACAAGCTGTTTCCTAAGAGGGAACTCCTGCGTAAGTTACGGACTCAGTGATGATGATGCACTAATGTGGGTTCCTGGACTGTAACAAGTGTACTGCCCTGTGGAGATATAGATGGGGGAGGCTGCTCCTGTGTTGAGCCCAAGGGGCAATACAGGAAATCTTTGTACTTTTTACTCAGTTTTGCTATGAATTTAAAGCTGCTCTAAAGGGACTTCCCAGGGGGTCCAGTGGCTAAGACTCCATGCTTCCAATGCAGGGGCCTGGCTTCAATCCTTGGTCAGGAAACTAGGTCCCACATGCTGCAACTAAAAATTCCACATGCCGCAAAGATCAAAAATCCCGTGTGCCCCAACTAAGACCCAGTGCAGCCAAATGAATACTTTTTTAAACTGGTCTAAAAAATAAAGTCTAGTAAAAAATATTTTTAGCCATGTTTCTTTGAAAATCCGGTTTTGGAAGGATACTTAATGACACAGTAAGGTGTTTGTGCTAGACTGCCACAAGAAAAAATATATAACAAAGCACTATTTAAAGTATATCTATTAATTATTACATTTATAAAGTATTTAAAGGACTTATCTCCTTTAAATTATAATGGGGATGGTTCTGGGAAGTGGCTTTTCATCTGTTTTTCTAAAATTTAAAGTTATAATAAGCCTGCATTTTTAAAAAAAATATAAAACAAAAACTATGATTTATAAACCAATACGTTGATTATATATTTGGGGGCCAAACAGCACATAGTTTGGTTTTGAGGGGAAAAATTATCTCTAAGAAATGAAAGGAAGCATTTATGTTTTATGGATTAAAGGCATCAGATATGGGCTTCCTTGGTGGCCCAGCGGTTGGAATCCACCTGCCAGACTTGCCTGGTGATACAGTGGATGAGAATCCACCTGCCAAATCGGGACACGGGTTTGGTCCCTGGTCCACGAAGATTCCACATGCCATGGAGCAGCTAAGCCCATGTGCCACACCACTGAGCCCAGGCTCTACAGCCCATGCAACTACGGAAGCCCTCGAGCCTTGGAGCCTGTGCTCGGAAACAAAGGCCACCACAATGAAAAGCCCGTTCACTGCAACAAAGAGTAGCCCCTACTTGCAGCAACTAGAGGAAGCCTGTGCAAAGTAAGACCCAGCACAGGCATAAATATAAAAATAATTTAAAAAAAAAAAGAAGAATTCACCTGCAATGCAGGGGACATGGGTTTGACCCCTCGTCTGGGAAGATCCCACATGGCACACAGCAACTAAGACCACAAGCTGCAACTACTGCAGCCCTTGAGCCTGGAGGCCATGCTCTGAAACAGGAGAAACCACTGCAAAATGCAACTAAGAGAAGCCCCTGCTCCCCCCAGCTAGAGAAAGCTGGCGTGCAACAACAGAGACTCAAAGCAGCCATAAACAAATAAATGAGACTTAAAAAAAACAGTTTCTATAAAAAATAAAAATAAAGGCAATCACGTATGAACAGAAATATCAGATAGCTTTACATTTGGGGGAAGATGTTTACCTATTGGTCTACGAATGTCTCTACAGTACATGAGGTTATAGGGCAATACGTGAAAATGTTCAAGTTTCGATCGGACTCCCCAGGGAGAAAGGAAAGGGGCAGCCAAAGCATGGGGGACAGAAATGGAAAAAAGGAGAGGTACTATCAGATGCGAAAAAAAGAGCAAGGAGCAGAAATTTGCAAACTAGGAGTGAAGGGGGAAAGACCATATATATATACACATATATGTTTATATGTGTATGTTTGTGTATATATATATATATATATTTATATTTATATTTATATTTATATTTATACATAGATGGTTTTTGCTCTCCATAAGGGCACTGCGTTGAACACTGTTAAATGGTTTCTGCTGGGACCATCACAGCCTTTTACACACAGTTCATACACACTTACTATGATAGGTTAGAATGAATGAGAACTGGACTTAACATACACACACCAATACATATAAAATAGGAAAACAACAAGGACCTACTATATAGCACAGGGAACTATACCCAATGTTTTGTGATAATCTAAAATAAAAAAGAATCTGAAAAAGAATATATATTTTTTTATATATATTTATATAACTGAATTACTTTGCTGTAGACCTGAAACTAACACAACTTTGTAAGTTAAATATACATCAATAAAATAAAAAAAAGAATTAATGAGACCCTATGTGTAAATTCCCAGGGACCAGAGATGATACAGTGGCTCCCCTTCCCCATCTCCACTCCTCCCTTCTTCTTTCTGTGGATGGGCCAGCTTCTACTAGAGTGCTTGGGATTCAGCAAACATCACTAAATCTTTACTGAATGATTCAAGTTTTGCCTATTCACTGAAGGAAAGTTATGCATAGAAAAATCGCAGGGAATTCCCAGGCAGTCCAGTGGTTAGGAATCTGTGCTTCTACTGCCAGGGGCCTGGGTTCGATCCCTAGTGCAGCTGAGAGGTACAGTCAAAATAAACAAACAAAGGAACTTTTTATAAAGGAATTTCCCTGGTGGTCCAGTGGCTAAGACTCTGTGCTCCCAATGCAGGGGGCCCGTGCTGGATCCTGGTCAGGGAACTAGATCCCACATGCTGCAACTAAGAGCTTACATGCCACAACTAAAAGATTAAGACCTGGCTCATATTAAAACAAAGGCAAGACCAGGCAGGCAAGAAGCAGAGTATCATGGGCGTCCCAAGGCAGGGAAGTAGGCAAACAACATTATCCAATGCCTCAAAACTCAGAGGCATGAGAGCCGAGAAAAGGAGAATTTATGACTTTCACCAATCAGAAAGTTTTTAAATTCATTTGTGTTTTGCTTTGTTAATTTTTTGGTCATTATCTTGTAGCCATATAACCTGCCTATCTGATGAAAAAGGAGCACTCAGTGTGAAACTCTATGTATTCTGAAGGACCTGGTTCAGCTATCATCTCAGACTCTCCCATTGCTCTAAGAGCCACAGCGTCCTCTTGTCAGAGTGTGTATCAGAGATGGAAAGCTAAGGTCAAGAGGAGGTCAGTGTCTTGCCCCATGAGCGATACGTCTTTGAAGCCCTACTGTGATCTACTCCCTGCCACCAGGGGCCTTAAGCGTACTTACCCTTTGTCCAGGGTAAGTCCATTGAAAGTCAACCACCTCGTTGTTAAAGACGGTGCAAGTGACCACAATCGATTCACCTGCCTTATATACAGTCTTAGGAGATTCCATTTCCAGATCAAGTTTTGATGCTATTTAAAAAAAGAACAAACACAAGAACCTAAATATCCAAAGTATAGTCAGGATCTTACAAGGCTTGAATTTTTAAAGAAGATTCTGAAAAATAATTTTCAAACAACTTTGATCAAGACAAAATTTTGAAAATCTCATAAGCCTTGATCTGCGTTGACACACAAAATTTGGTATAAAGTACTCCATCCTAAAGGAGATTACTCCTGGGTGTTTATTGGAAGGACTGATGTTGAAGCTGAAACTCCAATACTTTGGCCACCTCATGCGAAGAGTTGACTCACTAGAAAAGACCCTGATGCTGGGAAGGATTGGGGGCAGGAGGAGAAGGGGATGACAGAGGATAAGATGGCTGGATGGCATCACTGACTTGATGAACATGAGTTTGGGTAAACTCCAGGAGTTGGTGATGAACAGGGAGGCCTGGCGTGTTGCAGTTCATGGGGTGGCAAGGAGTTGGACGTGACTGAGCGAATGAACTGAACTGAAAACACATACATATATATTCATATATGCACATGCAAAACAATAACAATAGTAATAATAAATTCCATTCGCCAGAAGACCACATTTACATCCTAAAGCATTTGGGTGCATTATGACTGCAATCACTTTTATTGACAGATCAAGGCTTTACTGACTTCACTTTCCTAGCCGCTAGCTCCTATCCCGTCATTTACTTATTCTCCTCTTCTCTCCCATTCTGCTTCCCAGTTATTCTCAGCATTTCTAGAACCTAGCATGGAGTCTGGCATAAAATAAGCCCTCCTTCACAACAGTTAAACGGCATACTCTTGCGAACACCATACCTGCATGTAAGTGCTCTATAAATGTGTTGGCCCAAGAGTGGTTACACATTCCCATTTGCATTAACCACTCACATCAAAGGGATGAAGTCGACAGCTACCAGCCTTTCTCAAAATCACTTTTCTGAAGTTATTAAAATTAACCTAGAAGTCCAACCCCCACAGGTGTGTGTTTGTAGTTACGGCCTTTGTAGTCAGGAATGTGACTAAAACAGTAAGCGGCTTATGCAAGAAAAAAAATTCCTTACAGTATACTGAAGTTAACTGATGAAACACGAGATTGTACATGGATAGGAAAGATTTTGCCTTGGGTAATGCCAAGCTTCGTATTATCACAGCCACAGAGATCAGCTTAATGTTGTAGGTTCAAGGTGGGGTTAACCTACCTTTAGGAGGCTAATGCCAAGTCCCCATATCAGAATTCGGGGGCTCCATCACTAGGGACTAGAATTTTAAAAGAAAATTCTACATGCATCTGATGACTTTGCCTATACCTCTTATTTACAGAAGGTAAGAGACGGCACAAGTACCTGTGTACGAATAAACATTGAATGGAATGGTCTGGAACTTCTTCCCTCTGACCGTGGCCTCACAGATATAGAGCCCGACGCTGAAGGTTCCTTTAAAGCCTTGTTTGCTGTCATAGGAGGCATGCACTACCCCATCACTGCTGAGTAAGGTCACCGGAGTCTCAGGATCAGTCGTGCGGCATGGGATGATGACCAAATCTCCTTCCTCCACAATGACCAAGGAATCTGTCATTCCTAGAGGTACGAAGGCTACATCTGGGTCTGACATTTGAGGGAAAAAAAATGAAAAACACATTAAGGATTAATTTTACTTTCACACATATATGCAGAAAAATTACTTCTTTGGCATTAGTCATAGTAGGTATGAGTTTTACCTTTACTCATAAATCCAGAAGTGTCACCCCACTGACATTTGTCATCCTAACAGCTAGAAGGTGATTTTTTAAAGTATGAACAATACCAAATTGCCCGTGCCTTCTTAAAAAATACTGAAAACAAGTATAAATATTGTCAGAAATGGAGGTCAAAATTTAAACTAAAAACACAAAACAAAATGGATATTAAAATAATCAAGTCTGAAAAAAATCAAGTCTGCTCAAAACATGAGAAAATACTCATAATTTTTGAATTTTGACATGCTTTTTACAATGCCTATGACTATAGCTGTATTACTTGAAAAGTAGCACAGAAATCTACTAAAAAAATAACCTCTCAAATAATAAATAAAATGTATAATTCCACAGCCTGAGAATTTTCTTTTCAAAAGAAAACTAGCTATTTAAACTACTTGGTAATAAGTACTGAGAATTTCCAGCATCAGTTTCACAAAGGATACACAACTCTAGATAATTGCAAACAAAATCTCTAGCAATGTAGAGCCTGGCCAGATGATGTTTGTGCTGGGGCAAGGGAGGAATAGGAGAAATTTCTGGACAATCTGAGACAGATCAAGACTCAGTTTAACAAACCCACCTTCCTACCACTGTCTTCAAAGCAGGGGGGGCATTTATGTGAGAATGACAATGGGTGACATACTGAATATCTATCCCTTTTGAAACAATTTTTTTTCAATTGTTAGGAAAGAAAGTTGATACAGATGAGAATGGCAGAATAGACAGATGAGAATGGCAGAACAGAAGTGAAGAGGGTTTGATCCATAGTTACAGAAGACAGAGAAAGGTGCCAATTTTAAACTTTTTTTTTTTTTCGGCTGTTCCATGCAGATAAGGGATTTAGTTCCCTTACCAAGGATCAAACCCAGGCCCCCAGAAGTGGAAGCTCACTGTATTAACCAATAGACCTTCAGGAAAGTCCCAAGGAGCCAATTTTAAAAACTTGAAAAAGCAGAAAGGTAGGAAGATATACTTCTGAAATTCCCTTATTCAATATCTGCTAAAAACAACACAGATGGCAAGAGCTATAAGTGGTTTATATGCTTGTTTATTGAAGCCAAGTACTTCAGTTTGGGGGCTTCCCATGTGACTCAGTGGTAAAGAATTTGCCTGCCAATGCAGGAGATGTGGGTTCGATCCCTGGGTCAGGAAGATCCCTTGGAGAAGGAAACGACAATGCACTCCAGTGTTCTTTCCTGGAAAATCCCATAGACAGAGCCTGGCGGGTTACCGTCCGTAGGGCCGCAAAAGAGACACAACTTAGCGATTAAATAAAACAAGACCAAAATTCTAATTGTATTCCCCTTTAATTCAACCATCTATATACTAAAATTGCCATGACTTGAATTTGTTTTTAGAGTTCCAAATTCCTGAACTCTATTAGCAAAGACTCCAAGAAACAAAGCCACAAAATAACTTGAGGTTAAAATACATAGTTTGATCTATAACACATCAGCCAGTTTCCTTTAAAGTTCAAGTCTTTCCTACCATCAAGTACTACTTATGCAATGTAAGATCCAGGTTCTATTCCTGGGCTGGGAAGATCCTGTGGAGAAAGGAAGGGCAAGCCACTCCAGTATTCTTGTCTGGAGAATTCCATGGACAGAGGAGCCTAGTGGGCTACAGTCCATGGGGTCGCAAAGAGTCAGACACGACTGAGCGACTTTCATTTTTCACAGACATAGACACAGGTACAGAGATAAACACAGATAATTACAAAGGAATGTCCAGAGAATGCTAGGTGGGTAGTAAAGCAAATGAGATGCATGAGCTTGCATCTCAAGCTCATGGCTATCTAGCTGCTTAGGGTGGCTGCTGCCAGAAGCTCCACATATTCTGCCTGACTCTGAAATCCAGCCCAGCCTTAAGCCGTGGCCTCCAGAGATGTTTCCAGACAAAGACTGTGTGGAACTGGGTCTCCCTAGACTGGAGGACTCCCAGACCTTCTTTACACAGAGGTCTAGGACTCATCTACCCCACCTTCCTTCCCTCTCTCCTTCATTCAGGGTCACACTTGCACTTCAGGCAGACAACTCTCCCAGCCTCTGCAGGATCCCTCCTCATTTTCTCTCATAACCAGTGAACCAGTGAAGTTGCTCAGTCGTGTCCAGTTCTTTGCAACTCCATGGACTGTAGCCTACCAGGCTCCTCCATCCATGGAATTTTCCAGGCCAGAGTACTAGAGTGGGTTGCCATTTCCTTCTCCAGGGGATCTTCCCAACTCAGGGATCAAACCCAGGTTTCCCATGCTTTACCATTTGAGCCACCAGGGAAGACTTACTTTCATAAGTCTCTTCTTTAATATAACCTTTGCATATTTAACTCCACCTTACTCCTACGCTGGCTTTTGCTTCTTGGAGGACAAAACATAACATCGACCAAAATTTGTATTAGAAAGAAAGACACCCATTCCAACTCATCAAGGTTAAATACAGGCACACTTTGGTTTACCGCACTTTGCTATACTGGGCTTCACAGATACTGGATTTTCCACAAATTGAAATTTTGTGAACATTGCATCAAGAAAATCTATTGGTGCCATTTTCCCAACAGCATTTGCTCACTCTGTGTCAAATATGAGTAAATCTTGTAATACTGCAAATGTTTTCATTATCATTACATTTGTTTCAGTGATCTGCGATTGGTAATCTCTGATGCTACTACTGTAAAAAGATTACAACTCACTGAAGGCTCAGATGACAGTATTTTTAGCAATAAATATTTTAAAATTAAGGTATGTACATTGCTTTTTAAGACAAAATGCTATTGCACACTTAACAGGCTACAATGTGAGACTTCTCTGGTGGCCCAGTGGTAAAATCTCTATGCTCCCACTCCAGGAAGCACAGGTTTGATCCCTTGGTCAGGGAACTAAGATCCTGCATGCCACATGACATGGCCAAAAAAAAAAAAAGGCTACAGAAGTGTAAACATTCAATGCACTAGAAAACCAAAAATAAAAATAAAAATTTGTATGACTCAATTTATGGCAATATTCACTTTATGTTGGGAGTCGGGAACCAAACCCACAATCTCTCCGAGGCATGCCTGTATATGTTTTCTTGAATTTGAAAAATATCATGGTTGTTTGGAAGCCATTATAATGAACTATAAGCCACTCCAAGATAAGGCCTATCTAACTAATTTTTGTGTCCCCAACACTTAGCAGTGCCTGATACCCAGTACATGCAAGCAAATATTTGCTGAACTTCATCAAAATGAATAGAAATGAGTACACATTTCAGATTTTCCTCACAATGCCAATAAAAGATGCCACAGTGAAATGGCATCAAAACTTAATACAGTTCTAAAATGTTAACAATGAATATTTCTGGATGATGACAGAACAAATGATCTTGATTTAAGCTTGTGTGTTTGTAGTTTACAAGTTTTCTCTGGTAAGTATTTATTATTTTTATATTTCTAAAAACTTTCGTACAGTTAACAGACAGGACAGGACAAGCCTGGTCCGGGTGGACCCAGGCAACTCACCTGGCACGTAGATGTAAATGTGTCTGCCCTCTATCTCGTTCTCGTCTATCTGCGTGTGGTTGTAATAGCAAGTGTACAGCCCAGTGTGGGCCGCCGAGGCTCTGACCACTTCCAGTACTGTCACAAAAAGGCCACTGTTGTTCTCCTCGTTTCTGATTTCCACGTCGGGGTACTCTTCTTCAGACATGGGGTACTGCCAGCTCACTTCACTCTCCCCAAAGCATCTCAGAGAAAAAGATGAATTCAGTGCACAACCCTCTCATTTTCATTGGGCAGGATGGAGGGTAATGAAAGCTGGCAGAGGATTAGGCTTGGCCCTGTAAAAGGAAACACGCTCTAAACAGGATGCAGCCCAAAAGGATGGTCTCACCCAGAGCAGCTTCTGTGAACAATGACCATTTCTACGCAAAAATTCGTTAGCCTGGATGCCCATGAAAGGCACCCGATTATGAACAGCACCGCATCTGCTGAGAGCAGCAAATGCTCCAAGGCCTCAATAGCCCTGTCCAGCCCCTGGTGGGCTCACTCCTCCAAACACTCCAATGGACAGAGGACTTCTCACTCCAGTTCCATATCTTAGACTCGTACGTGTGACCACGAAATAGCACAAGATGGCATAAGCTCAAGCTCATATGGGCTCTTTACTGTCTGCATTCCCTGTGGACAGAGAAATGGGCTGAACAAAGCACAAGGCAGATTTGTGCTCAAGAAGCACGCGTCTTTCGTTTCTCACAATACTCTGGCGTGCCTCCTCTCTAATGACTTCCAGAAACCAAAGTGGGAGGATGTGGATTTCAACTCAAAAAGAATAAGTCAAGCCCAAGACTGAAAACTCTTGAGTTCATCTTAGAACCTAAATGTCAGTTCAGCTTCCCCTGTCTATAAAACTGGAAGAGATACTATGACCAAATTATGCACTCAAGATCACCAATCCCTCTCTAAGCCTGGTGTGGGAATTCACCCAACTTCAGTATGTGTCCACTCTGACTGGTCAGCTTGTTAAGAGGGATGTGGAAAGTGCACCTGAGTCCCTATTGTCCTGCAGGTGAGGAATACAGAGTGGACTTCAGAACCCCTGAATCACTGATCATGCTCAGTGTTGCCATATCCACCCAGGTGAGACCTAAAGAGATTAATAGGCTTAAGTTAACTCCTCAGACTAGAAAAACACTGGTGTCAGAGTGAACATCTGCAATTCATGATTATCTGGATGAAAACTAAGAAAGTCCAATAAATATTTCAACACATGGCCCCGCTGGCATCCTCCTGTGGAAAAGTTAGTAAGCTTCCCCAAGCGTGAGAGAGTCAGTAATTCAGTTTCAAGGCCAAAAGTGACTCAAAGATTTTGCAGCAATTAAAGCCATCTTCCATTTAAGACAGGTATAACTTAAGATAGGTATGATTTCCTGGATGAAAATTTCCTCTATTTGTTTCCTTTGAGCATTCTTGAATTTATTTCTCTGACCCACCTCTCCTGGAAACCCATGACCCAGGAAATGGAAGAGAGTGGCGGGCAAATTTAAACTATTATTCCTAACAGCCTGTCAATGCCATGACACACAGGGTAAAATTGCCACCAGAGAGCACTTTTTGGCATTAGCGCAATACAGCAAGGGGAACTGAATGCGAGTAGTCATTCTAGATAACATCTTGTTTCTCTTTACTCTTTTGGACTGTTTGCAGGAATACAGGCAAATACCCCCCGAGCACAGAACTTAGGGGGGGAAAAAACAGATTTCCCCTACAACAACAAACTCAGAGAGGCTTCAGATCCATACCTGTGAAGAGACAGCCTAAGACCAGGAGTGCCCAATGGGAAGTCCCCATAGTTCTGGAAAACTGAAAAAGTCAAAAGTCAAACAGAAACAATGTTAGTCGATAAAACAACTAGTCATGAGCCTAGTTCTCTTTGTGCTTTGTACTATGGAAAATGTTAACGACATCATTTCAGTCAACGACATCCTGGTTTAAGTAAGATTCACAGTTAAAACAGTAAAATGCCTAAGAAGCAGGAATTAGATAGCCTTGTGTGGCCCCAAGACCATGACAGGAGGCAGCTGAAGCCGAAACCCTTTTTGATTGCCTGCAGCTTTTAAATTCCAAAACGTCTCACTTTATTGTCTTGGAATATGTCCAGAAGTACAGAAGAACAGTTCCTCTTAAACCATTTAAATTGATTGCGAAAAACAAATAAACATGTGTATTTACTCAACTTCTAAACTTGAGCTGTTTTCACTCAAAATGGGTTGTCATTTGCTTTGTGCTTTGCTAACAGAAAGTACGCAGTCACACCTCAGCAGTCTTTAGAAAAGATGCTTGGACTGCCAATGAATGTCTTAATACTTGAGAGCCATTCTGTACAGATGGTACCAGAAGCTGCCCTCACCCAGTGTCACTTAGAGGATAATCATACGCAGATCTGTAGGCTCAGGCCTGGGCCCCCAGTCCAAGCTCTCCCAGGACCTGCTACACTTAGAATCAGGCTAAACAAGGCACAGAAAGCCCAGGGCACAGGCGTGGAAGGCAAGAGTAAAGGAAGTGAAGAAGCGAGAGAAAATGAGAGAGAAAAATGTGGCTAAATTCCTGTTTCAGGGATACAGTAAAGCATAGGATAAAATTCGATGGACGATTCATCTTCACACAGGTCCCTGTACCTGCAGAAAGCAAGTTCTCCACTTTGATCTCCTGCAGCGAATTCTGGGGAACAGAAGAACAGTGGAGAGAGAGATTGAAAAAGAATGTCCCTAAGACACAAACAGGGAAAAGCAGTGGGCAAGAAAGAGCGGATAAGGAAAAGTAAAAGGGAGGGAGAAATGAAGAGGCATCCGTGCTGTCCTGAAGTAAAACCATGAAGAGTCTATTCTGGTCCATCTTCTGAAAAGGCCCCTTTATCCTTTTCTTTCCATGTACACCTCACACATTTTATCATCTCCCCCTTCACTTCCCACACAAAGTAACTCAGAAAATGATCTTCCTGAGGTCGACCCGAAGGAGCTTGCAGGGGCTGGGGCCACTGAGCGACCAAGTTTCAAATAAAGAAGCTCTACTGAGAGTCGTGGGCAGTGGCACAAGCTACAAGATGATCCTTAAAAAAATCACCCAAGCCTGGGCTTGGGATACACTGTGTCCGAGTTGCTCAAAACCCCAATTCACACAATGGAACGAGTTCATGGCACTTAATTTGTTTCATAACTGACTGTGGAAACGAAGATGTATATGCATGATTCCTGAGTAAACTGTCTAAAAAACAGAAGAATATAGTCAATGTATGCCTGTGTTTAGCCCTTGTTTCCTCCTCCTTTTTTTTTTTTTTGTTGCAGAGGATCCAGTAGATAACAGCCTAGTAGTTTTTGGTAGAGCCTGATCATTTATTTTCGCTTGAAACTGCGAACTGGCCTACCTGCAGACATCAGATTTCTGCCTCATTAAAGTCTACCAGTTAAATGGAGGAGGAAGAAAGATGGAATGCTGATAATGGGGAGAGAGGAGTTAGACAGGGAAAAAATGATGATAATTCTGATTTCTCCAAAGCAGAACAAGAAACCAGTATTTGCTCAAAGTGGCCATGTGTATGCCACGCTTGTTAACAATAACCCTTTGAAATATCTGATGTTTTAAAGTGCCACTTGAGGCTCAGAGAGGCTTAGCAAATGACCCAATATCACACAGCTGGTAGTAAAGCCAGGACTCTAACACCAAGTCTGTGTAATGCAAAAACCATGCTCTCTCCAAGCCACCATATGGTCCCTCTCAAGGGAAGGTCAGTGTTTCAGCCTTGTGGGCTTCCCCCACCCTCAACTATTTCCTCATGCAAATTCGGGCCCTGCTTTCCTCCTCCGCTCACTGCCACAGCGAGAAGCACAAGGCGAGAGCAATCTGCACAGTGCTGGTTGGATGACGGCCTCCAAGGATCCTGGCATGTGCCAGGGGTTCAGGGTTTTCTCACTGCTGCAATGCCGGGCACAGGGTCCCCAGAGCCAGGCTGGCCAACCTGATTTACCACATGGCCTGTGTGTTTGTACATATAAATATCAGCCTCCCACTGATAATCCACTTAGCGAACTTCAAAGGAGCCCTCCACAGCCAGCTTGATGTCTTGGGTTTTATCACATTTATATCCTGCATTTCTCTAGTGGGGCTTGCCAATGATGCACTTTTAAAACATTCCCAAGCTTGACAGAGTGGCTCGCTGCTTTTACAGGGCAGGATCTGAAGGGCATTTTGCCCTGGCCAGGCCCCACCAGACTTCCTTCTGTGCATCCAGATACGGGAGACCCAATGCCAGAGAGGATTACTTACTGACATACAAAGTGGGCAATGCAAACAGGACCTCCGGCAAGCGATAATGGATAATGCAAATACTGAAAATCAACATGTGTTTGCTCACCATTTCAAACTCCCATCTCTGATAAGAGTGGTTCCCTGGCTAGAAACCCAGGCGTAGTTGTGAAGTTTCATGTCATTACTCATCTGTGACTCAGACAATTTACTCATGAATAATTGCAGACTGTTAGCCCTACAGGGAGGTGATGGAAAACAACTGCAAAGAACAGAGCTTTCCCTGCCTCTTGGCCCTGGAGTGAGAATCTCTAGGAGTGGTATTGCTATTCCCACTGTTTTTCTACTCTGGGAATAAGTGCTCCTCCTGAATCAATAATCCCTATCCCAGCACTTATCCAAAAGTCAGACGTGCAAATATAATTGACGTTGCAGATTCAGAGAAACATGGCATGCTATGAGTCAGCAAGAATAAATCACTTTGCAAGGTGGAACGATGGATTTCATCCAAAAAAATTTAATCATAATCATTTCTCTCATGCCAACTGTATGTTGGACTACTGTCGCAAACCTCGATAATCACAGCTCATTGCCACTGCTTTAGAGAAACAATCGGAGAAAAAAAGATCTCTGCTGTGTTCACTCTCAGGCAAGCAAGTGTGGCCTCCCCTTCCACCCCTCATTCTCACTCGTTTCTTCTCTCAATAGACGCTGATATGATAGAAATGGCATTGGACTAAGCTCTGATCCCACGTCTGACACCCAGCCTACCTCTCTGAACCTCAGTCTCTCTCTGTAAATCAGCACTAAGAATACCCAACTTGCTGGTTTGCCTTAAGGCATTATTATAAAGACTAAACTCCACACAGTTTAATTAAAAGGGCTTCAGAAACTGCAGCTGTTGGTTTTCAGAAAAGTTGCCTCTTTTTCTGTAGGCTCCAAAGATGTCTTACCCAAGAGGGACATCAGAGTGGCTACTTCAACGTCTATTTACTGAGAGAGCTGGGCCTCAGAGGCCACTGGACTGGCCCTGCACCCCCAATGTTAGTGGAGAACTGGGTCTGAACTCTGACATGGGAAGCCTGATGTAGCTATCCAGACTGTTCCTAGCTGAACCAATATCTATACAGTCATGTAAACAGAGAAAAAAAATCTGTTTGCAGCCACTATTCTTTCTCTTTAACACACTGCCATGCCTGTCCCTGTAAACAGAAGTGAAGAGACATTAACTATGACTCTACAGTCAAAACCAGCAAGCTAAGCCAGAGAGTAAAGAGACAGCAAGCAATGCAAGGGCACTATTTCCAGAAGAGAGAGCATGGCATTCTTCTCACAAAGCCAGAGAGCTGGCTTCCGGATCACCAACTGCTCAATGCAGCCTGCCGCAGAGCCGCTGAATATTGAATTTCACCCCACCCTGGCATGATTAGAGGCCACTGAAGACTCTCTCACAGTCCCAAAAGCCACTGACGACTTCAAGATTCAGATTTCCAAGGCTCAGTTAATTCCAGCTCTCCTTACTTAATTCTAACTGTGAAAATTACATGTGCTGTTTTTCTTCCCCGTGACAAACGTTCCTGTGACTTCAGTCCAGGCGGTCCAAATGCTGGTTCACCCTGGTGGCAACTTGAGCGAGGGAGTATTTACTGGGATCAGCACCTCACGAGAACCTGTTTTGTTGTTTTTATCTTCTTAAGTTCCATTAGGCATTCCAGTGCTGGGTGGGAGCTGCAGTATTTTTACATGGGAACATTTTATGGGACAATCTGAGCTCATAAACTTTTCTGCTCCCCTGTACCAGATATTTAACCAGGGGACACTAAAATGTCACTTCCTGTTGACTGTCACCAAACTGGTGTGACACCCAATGGGACAATCTTGGGTGCAGCAGCTTGTAGTACACTTGAGGCTCACCAAATCCCCAACACTAGGGCTGCACTGTAAAAGGAAATGCAAAAACTGGCCTATCTTCGCAGGTCTACAAAGGATTAACAACTATGGCGAAAGACTACCCCCAAATTCCATAAAGCAAGGGTTGTCAGTCCAGTGATTCTTGTAGTTTCACAGAAAAAGAAAACTTGGTCCTACCGGACCGAAAAATCGTCTTAGACTGCTGATGCCACGACTTGCTTAAAATCTCCGCGAAGCCGATGCCAGCAAATGATCGCTGAGGTTCTCACATAAAACCAGCAGGTGGCAGTATTGGTCCAAGAGACAGGCAGTCCTCGGGTTTCGCGGGGTCGTAGATGCTGCTAACAAGTTCTGCGTTAACTTGTCTCAAATCTTCCAATCTCCTGCTTTATTAGGTTGCACGTTTAGGTTTCGTGGTGCCCTCTGTTCAAAGCCCGTAGAATAGAAGCAGGGCGATTGCCGGTGAAAAGGCTTAACGTTCCGCTGGGCCCCAAGAGAATTCGCCAGACATCATCATCAGCACCGTCAGCATCATCCCTGCCCGCGGGTCGGCTGGGGCGACCGAGCTTCGGGAGCCAGGAAAATGGCGCTGTCATTCCAGGTCTCAAAAGTTTGGAAGGTTCAGCAGGAAAAGCCACTCGGGAGTAGCTCGAGTGGTTCAGGGTTTTGATTAGCCAATGTTCTCCCCATCTCGCAGTCTCCACCCGTTGAGGGGAGACAGATCACCTGGGCCGCGCTAGGTGGGGTCCCCGACGCCGCAGCCGGGCGCGAGCTGTCGGGTCCGTTCACCAGCCGCTGTCACCGCCTCGTAAACCCCGAGGCGGGGGCCGCGACGGCCACGCAGCCTGGGAATTGCGGACTGATTGGAAACGACTGTTCGCGTTGCACAATAACGCGGGGTCATAAAACAAACAAACAGCAACAGGCCGCCTGCGCGGCAGAAGGACTTTCGAAGGGCCAGAAAACAAAAGTCGCCCCATCCCTCCAAAGGAATGCCCAGGACCCTATATCCTCCGCTTCGCCCGTATTTCACTATTATGACACCCCCACCCTTATCACCAAACCCAAGAACCTCCGCCTCTCTAGCACACGCAGAGTCTCCAGGGCAGACAAGTGCCTGCAAGGCGTCACTTTGAGGCTCCAGGAGGGTTAAGGTGACCGAGGTTAGTCGAGTCCTGAGTCCCAGCGCGGCGCTCCGACCCCGCCGCGGCGGGACCTCCCGAGGCTGGCGGGGAGCCGGACAGCGCACCGGACACCCGCTAGAGGGCGCGGCAGCCGCGCGAATCTTACCCGGCTCACTCCTCGCTCTCGCCGGTCGCTCCGGGTCCGGGTCCCCGACAGCGCAGCGGGGACCGCGGCTCGCCCACCTTCTCAAGGGACGATCTGCGCTGGCACGGTCTGGCCTCGCCACGCCCCCACAAGCCCCGAGCTGGCTGCGGTCCACGCCCTCGGCCGCTCAGTCACCCTGTGGTTGGGGACAACGGCCGCCAGCTCCCAGGTTTAGCGTCCGCATCCGCCGCAATGCTAGCTTAGAGCTGCGGCGGCCGCTGCGCCCGAGACTCGACGCTGGGCGTTTGCATTGTTTCCGACTGAGACCTGAGTAGGGGGCCGGACGGGGTGGAGGGAGAAGGATCGAGGGGTTTAGGGTTACAGTTGCACGCCAGCGCCTCCTATGGGCCTGAAAGCGCCAAGGTCGCGGACAGCTGCGCGGAGAAAGCTGCTTGAAGCTGAGGCTGCATTCCCTCCGCTTTAGAGAACTCAGCCTCCCCCACTGCGTCCCCCTCGCCCGACACTCGCTTTGCCCGGGTTGCCCTGTGCACACACGCTCCTCCTGCGCCTCTCGCTCCTCTTTCGCGGGGAAGGGGTAGACTGCAATAGGTGGGGAATTCCGAGATCCTCTATCCCTTGCAATCTATATTTCCAACGGATCCCTGGTTCACTGTTCAGCTGAAAACAAAAGGAAAAGGCCATCGACCCATTTCAGCAAAATACAAGCACCAGCAGAGCCCTAGAGCACTGTGGGGAAAAGCAATCTGGCCCAGCTCTGCATCCCGCGCGGAAGGCAATATCGCAAGACCTTTCCCCTCTCCCCTCGGATCCCGACGGCTGATGCTGCGCGCGGACCCCATTAGACTAGAGGCCAGAGAGATTGAGAGCCGCACCTTTCGGCCACTAAGCAGGCTTTTAGCTTTCCTCCTAGAATTGCCACTTCACCAACATGTAACAGTCGCAGCCCTTGGAGGCCAGAGGGAGTCCCACCCACCGGGGTCTGCAGGAAGGCGCCGGCCACCACGTCCCCAGGACGCGTCCCGGCACTGCGCGCCGCCCACGGCCGGTCCCCAGGAGGCACAAAACCGGCCCGCCTCGGCGCCAGACGCGTTTGCAGCTGGAAAGCCTGGCCCCGAGGCCCCTCCCCCTATACCCCTCCCCAGTCCGCGCCCCGGGAGGAAAGCGGACCAGGGGCCGGCAGCCGGGGCTCTGCTTCGAGCCCCTCTCTGTCTAAAGACTGGCGCTTCCCGGTGCCTTCTCCCACCTTGTCTTTCTGTCTCCCACCCGCCACCACCCGTTGCTTTGGAGTCCAGCTACACTTGGGTCAAACCCAAAGCAAGACTGTCCAAGAGCCCGCAGCAGGGACTCACAAGGGTGTCAGTGAGCCTGTTGGGGAGTGGAGTAAGGGCCCCTTTACTGAGAGGATTGTGAAGAGGAGAAAACCAAGAGAGAGGAAAAGAGGGAAGGAAAAAAGAGAGGAAAAGAGCAAAGCGGCAGCACCAGGGCCCGGGTGGGTCAGATGGAGGTGGGGCTGGGTGGTGGGAGGGAATGTTAGAACCAGAGCCAGCGCGTCACCGAATGAGGTGCGCACGTCTGGGGAGCCCCTTCCTCCCCTCCAGGGGTCCCCAGGCTCGCCGGTCTCTGGGGTGTTAGTCCGGTGAGCTGGGCGTCTGATTGTCGCGCCCCGTTTGCCCCGGATGTCTCTCCCCGCTCTAAAAAGCTGCCTAGTTATGTTCGAGAGCGACAGTGCGGAGGCGAGTCCGTCCAAAACGTTGAGCAATTCGATTGAGGAGCCAAAAAGCCATTTCCCACACAGCGCAGCCCGGGGCTTTTCTAGGCGGCCGGGCCGGGCGCGGGGCAGTCCGGACCTGATAAGGGTCATTCGCCCTCCCTCTCCAGCCTCCGTTTGTCTCTCACCCTTGGAGATGGAGGAAGTGGCAAGTTCTTCTAAGCACTCTTTCTGCATGTCCTGGGGTCCTAGCAGGGCAGGGGGAACGAAGTGTGGAGAGGGCACTCTGGCTGCGGGAGAGACAAGGCTGAGACGCTGGGCCAGGCTACTTCACACCTGACCAGGAGGCCGAGATACCTGGTCCCTTTAGGCAGCGGTCGAGCCACACTTCCTCTCGTTCTGAGCTGACAGAGACCCTTTCCGAACCGAACCGCTGATCCCAGTTGTTTCCGAGCCAAGGGAAAGCTGCCCGCTCCCTTTGCGCTGTCTGGAGAAGTTAATCTCATGTATAAAAGCCTATTTCCAAGGCGATAGACAATGGAAGAAGGTGGGGCGCGAGGAGACCGCTCTAGGGCGAATAGAGGCTGGCACAGGGAATGAAATACAGGGACACTGGAGAGGGTGAAGCAGCGCTGGGCCAGTGCAGGGGCGAGTGCCCCGCACCCCCGTGCGGAAAGGGGCACGAGTACCCGAAGCAAGCAGTGAGGGCGGCTTGCCTCCCATATATCTGTCTTACCTGGGAACCAAGTTTCTCCGTTCCGAGTTGTCCCTAACTTCCCCCACAAGAAGTTCTCCACTTTTTTTTTTTTTTTTTTTTTTTTTTTTGCGACCTTCCTTCTTTCCTTCCTGCGGCTGGGACTGGGTAGCGGCAGAGCTCCGGGCTTGGCAAAAACGGTTCCACCGAGAAAGGGGGTGCGCAGAAACTGCTGGGGGTGGAGACCACCGCGCACAATGAGGGCCCCTAGGAGCGCAGTTCGAAATTCCTCAAATCCCAGTTGCTGGAATGCGAGGCGACGACGACTTCTTCACTCGGGGCCAAATGTGTTTGTCATTACTCCTTAGACCGCCTGCCTGCCCGCCAGCCCGCGCCGCCGTCGCCCCCGCGCTGCAGAGCGCAACACGAGCGCGCTGCGGGGCTGGCGCCCTGTCTCCCTCGCAGTTCACTGATTCCCGAAAACCACTGATCCCCAAACCCTCGCCCAAATCGGCGCCCCCTCCGCTCGTCTCGCAGCCGCCACGGTTGTTCTGAGTCTGGCCCTTACCGGGCGCAGCACCGTCCATAACTGCACCCTGGGTCGGCGCCATGTGCACCCGGTGGGCACCCCAGGTCCGGCCCTCTCCAGCCGAGCCCTTCACGCCTCCCCTCCCCTCAACCTCTTCCGCTCCCCACTCGGCGCTTGTCTCTCCCCACCTCCCTCGGTCCACCAGTCGCGCTCCACACCGCCGGCTACAGTGCTGTCCCGCCAAACCGCGGGTGAGGAATGAAAATACTCATTAAAAACCTGTAGCCTTCCAGGACTCCATGCCAAGAAGAGGGCAAACACCTCTGCCCCTACTCCCAGCATTGCTTGGTGCTCGTCCCAGTATACAGGAATATCACCCCCAACCCCCAAAAGAAACCTCAAAAATGTAAGCCTCAACAATTTCTTTGGGAGGCCATAGAGTTGTTAGAAAAATACTGCTTTTAAAAATAGGTCTGGAAAATGTGTTTTTTTTAAACCCCTAGACTTTCGAACTCTATGGTTATCTTCCCTCCAAGTGAAGTTTATTCAAAATAAATTACTCTCTGGACATACAACTAGAATTCGACTCCAATTTTTTTTTTCATCGCCCAAAGTTTGAAGTTACTTCACTTCTAGCCCAAAGAGCCTGATCAGGGATTTCTTTTACAAACAAAAACTTTTTCTCCTCCCTTACCTTCTCCTCCAATGTCAATTCGCAATGAAAATCCTACATGAGGAGGAAAAAGTGTGTCCACGGCCTGCAGCCCTCTCCTGCAGTCCCCTCCTCTGTTTCTCTCCCTCTAGCTCCAACTGTAATGGGCTCAAAAACCGCGTTTTGTAATTGATTCAATGTTATAGTCCATCCTTCTAAAACTAATCATTTGCTCTAAGTAAATAGCTGTCAGGAAATGAAGCCCCCCCCACCCCGTCCCCTTGGCCTCTTCAAAATAAGAGTTTCCCTCGAACTCTGTGCGCTCTGAATCTTCCAGCCTCCAGAATGCGCCTTCGCTTTTCGCTCTTACGCAATCAAGGGGTCCAGCCCCAACCAGATGTGTATAAGAGACAGGTCTGGAGAAGTTACACCCCGTCCCCTTGGCCTCTTCAAAATAAGAGTTTCCCTCGAACTCTGTGCGCTCTGAATCTTCCAGCCTCCAGAATGCGCCTTCGCTTTTCGCTCTTACGCAATCAAGGGGTCCAGCCCCAACCCCCAGACTTCGACAACAACTGGGGGGCGGAGAGAAGCCGACCAGATGGGGTGGGGGGGAGGGGGAGGTGTTGACGCTCTGCCGGGAAAAAGGTTCGTGAAAATACAAACTGCCCATCATTTCCAAAATGAGTTTGCCTCCTGATTTCGGGGGACAATTTCCTACACTGCTATTGCTTTGTATTCTTTGAAAGGAAGAAAAAGAACACGTAAAATTGCAGTTAATGCCCAGAGAGAATATAAATCTGAGTCGGGAAGTGTCCCTTCTGTAGAAACCCCTAACCCACCCAGAATCCGGGCCGTCGGGAGAGGTCTCTGAGCCGTTGCGTCGATTTGAACCTGGGGTCTTTTAGGGAAAGTGCCGTATAGTTGCTAATCCTTTAATGGGATTAGGCAAGCTGTTGAGTCTAATATGAAGATGATGGGTGGCTTTTTTTCTTGGGCGGGGAGGGAGGTTTGCTTTGGTTTGGTTTGATTTTTTCCAAAGACAGATTTGAAGTAGGGTACAAAGAGTCGAGGGTCTGCCGTAGGTTTGGAACTTTCTCCGACAGAACGACCTTTACTCTCTTAAAGCACTTATCTTGTCTTGCCTTTGTTTTCATGGTTATCTGGGCGAGGTTGTCCTGGCTTCTATCACGCACACAAAAAGGCTCGGGCTTGATCGTCTGGGGAATCTTCTACAACCAGCCTGCTACCTCCGTGTTCAGGGGGAGGGTACGATTTGACTCTCCCCACACCCTCTCCCGCCGCGTGGGTCGGGCGGTACGGGTACACTAGGGATGAGAAGGGAGCCCCCAACCCTAGCCCTGGGGCGCCAGGCAGGAGACTAAACCGGGAGAGGGCGATCCTGCTCGCGAAGGAAAGGGGGCGCTGACGCTCCAGGAACCAGACCTCGGCAGAGTGGGGCTTCCCACCGAGGGCGGGGGAGGGGAGCGCGTTTGCCTTCCCCACCTTCTCTAATTTCGAATTCTCTTGTTGGGTGGAGGGCTCAACCTTTACCACCACCCCCGACTCTGCCCCCACCCCCACTCCCCACACATACACTTGACAGTGGCCAGGGCGGCCTGGTTTAGGCTGGAATGCGGGACAGCCATCACCTTCTCCCTTACTTAGAGAGTGGACACGGAGCAGCCTGCAGATGGAGAAGTACTTGAAGGGGTGCTGTGTGGAACTGCGACCGGCTCCTGGGGTGTCAGGTTCGTGAAGACGCCTGAGGCTGGGCTAGGGGCCTCATTCCCCCAGTCCTTCTGCGCAACCGCCTCCTGTGCATCTTCAGTTCGGATGACTGCACTGCTCACTATTACTTCCACATGTTCCTTCAGGAAATCATTGAAGGCAAATATATGAACAGCCCCTTGTTCGGAATGCTAACAGGATACCGTAATGTTTGTAGATAACGAACGGGGAACTAAAGAACCCCCCAAAATCGGAGTGCGGAATAATAGGGGGAAAGCGGGTGCTGGATTTCACGCTAATAATAAAATCCAGCTGAGATGCAAATTTTTATACCAAGGACTCGTGAGGGTAGGAGGCGAGGCAGGGCGCAGGGCCTACCCTGTAAGGCCTGCTTTGCTGCTACGATATTGCCAGCCTGGTCTAGCCGGGATCTCCAGGACGCAGGCCTCTGCTCTCCCCGCCCACAAATGGTAACTTCACAGTTCCTTTCGGAGACGCTTAAAGGAACCCGAAAAGCGGACTGGGCGGGGGTGTCTTCGGGCCATAACTCCTCGTGAGTTTAAAACAGAACGGATGAGCAAGTAAGCACTCACTTGTCCTTCTGGTAGTAATTACCTGCCTAATTTGAATGATGCCTTTGTTATGATCATTAACAAACATTTGCTAAAGGTTTCCATGTGTGACATTCCAGAAGGTTTAAAGGCCTGGGGAGCTGACTCCGGGGATGGAACACCGGCCGGGGGTGGCGCAAGGGAAGCAAATGGTTGGGAGATTTTCCCGAGCCTGGGCCGAGAAGATAGAGGGAGGTCAACATCTGCCTCCCCAGCAAAAGCAAAATAAACCCACTATCGGGAGCAACCTCCGGGCGGGAGGCCCAGGAAAAGAGGCGGTTAGCTCCTTAAAACGAGTTCTGCCCAGCCACCCACCCCCTCCCACTGCTCATAGGCGGGTTTGAATCTTGCCGTCCGCCCTCTGCCGAGGTTCAGCGGATTGACTGCGCGCGTCTATCAACAGGGGTCTCACGGAGAGGTGGGGCGAGCCGCGTTTCCCTCTCCCTGTGTTGTTCTAAGATCCTTTCGGATTGCTCCCTCGATGCCCGGGGTCCTGGGTGGTCCAGGAGCCGCAGCGGGCAACAAATGCCTCCTGACCGAGGCGAACTGAGAGGTCTGTCTCTCTGCTTCTGCCTGGGGCGTTGCGGGGGACCCACCACCCTGAGCTCCCGGAGGAGTGACCCGCGCCGATTTGGGTACTTGAGCGAATGTCCCAGTCTCAACCCGGATTTTGATTTTCACCTCTTGTGTTTTTCCCTGAGAGATCACCGTGGAATTACGAATGAGGGTTTTTCCCCCCAAGTCGGGGCGGCTGCGACCCTCTGGGAAGGAAGCCCAACTCGAGAGATGAGCCACGTGGGGAAGTTAGGGGAGCGCGGTGTTCTGGCGTGGCCTTGCGCATCTGGGCCCTCAAGCGACAATGAAATTGGAAGCAAGAGATGGAGTAGAGCCAGCCATCAAAAAGAGCCCCCCACCCAAAGTTTTTAAAACCAAATCCAAATGATCCCTGAAAACAAAACCAAAATCTCTCCCTGCTCTGCCTCCCCGGCTCGCCCACCCAACTCCCGGGCGACCGCGGCCGGCCGCAGCCCCGGGTCACACCTTTGAGTTTCGTGGGCGTTTCCCCGCTGAGTTGGCTTTCTGTTTCTCCTCTCCACCTTCCCGGCGCTCCAGCTCCACCCCCAGGTTCTACTTTCCTCGGAGAATTCAGAAGGTACTTGGGCTTTGGAAGACCTCCGATTACAGCAGATTACAGCAGATATCAAAGACGATAGTAGCGAAAATCACCTTTAAACCAAGTCGCAGTTGGTCTTTTCAAAGAAGGTGGGGGTTTGTGGTGAGGGGGACGCACTTCTAGCTTTTTTTTTTTCCTAGCTTTCTGAATTGAAAATAAAGGGCCATTTGGTGGCTGGGGGGCGGGGGGAGGCACTAACTGTCCCATTTCCCACCCTCTTCTTGTCTGACGCCTCCCTGGGCCGGCAAGGGACCTTAGTGAGGAAGGCTCCGAGGCGGCTGGCGGATGGTGGGGTCCCCGCCCTTGCCTCGGGTCTGCCCCAGCTGAGGTTTGGAAGCTTACTCTAGTCTCTGCAGCTCAGAATACAGAGGCCTAAGTCTTATTAAAAGAGGAGAAAGAGGGTCCAGACAGGCTCGTGTAACTTGGGGTGACAGTTCTCTCCGGGACCCCCTACACACCTCGTCTTCTTGCTGGTGGCTGACTAAGGGCGCAGCGTCTCTTCTGGGTTCTTAGAGGCTTTCTCTTCTAAGCTTTGTCTCCAAAGAGAAGTCCAAAGCCATTTCCCCATGGCTGGAGGCCAGCCGCGCCTCTGCTAGGGTTAGGGTTCCAAACACTTCAGCCTGCTTGGTGACCCGAGGACCATAGACTGTGAGCTGTTTCCCACCCTGACGAGCCCAGGGAAGGACTTAGCTCCCCAGAGCTGAGAAAGACATGGTGGGACTAGACCCCCACCCTGGGTCTGGATTCTTGGATACCCTCTTCCTAGGGAGAGAGCCCGGCTTTCTCAATATGGAGAGGTTTTTGAGCTACCTACTCCCCTCTCTCTCCTTGTTAGACCTTTAGCTTTTAGTTACTTTTAATTTGAAAGCCATGTGAGGGGAGGAGGAGGGATGGAGGAGATTGGGAGGTCTGCTCTTTATTAGGGGCCTCAGCATCCAGCTTTCCAACTCACAGCTGTGGCTCGGGAGGGGCAGGAGGGCTGGCTCTGTTTAGGTCAGCTTGACTGAAGAAAGGGCCTTGTCCTCAGGAAGTCTCAGGAGTAAGGCAAGGGCTAATGATGTTTAAAAAAAAAAGCGAAAGGCTTCCAGCAGAAACTGTGCAGTGCAAGCCAGTGGAACCTGGGATCTGCAACTACATTAATTATAGTACAGAAGAAGTTTGCGTTTGAGCCACATTATTTAATCAGGGTATTATTTTATTTAATCCCCTGAACAACCCTGTGGGTTGTGCATGATTACCCCCAATTAACAGATGAGCAAACAAAGTCAGAGGGGTTAAGCAGTTAGTGCACAGCAGTGCCAGTTTCTGCCTAACCATGTCCTGAGTTCCAGTTCCAGTGTGATCTAGTCAAGACAGGTCACATCTCTGAGCCTCAGTCTCCTCATCTGTATGAATGGGCATGTCTGCACTTTGTCCCCAGATTGTTGAGAAGGTTAAACAATATGAGGCAGGAAAAGCCCAGGAAGGCACTGGATAAAGTTTCTCTTTCTCTCCTTTCTTCATGCTTTTTCACAGGCACAGTCACTGACATACTCCTCTCCAGGTCCCTGCTTCCTCTGGATTGGCCTCAAGAATTGGGTGAATGCCAGTCTAGTTTTCTAGTCCATGGTCTCAATTAAAGGTGAGGCAGGGGCATCTTGATTCCTAGCTATTACCCATCAATGTCTCAGGCCCTCTCAAAAACTGGGTCCTAGGCCAGAAGGCAGCAGGGAGCCAGGAAGGACCAGAACAAGCTTCCAGAATGAGAAGACAGGCCTGACACCTCCAAGAGAGGATCTGTAAGAAAGTCAGGAAGAAGGGATGCTGAGGCCTCAGTCTCAGGGACCTGCGGTGAGGATCCGTGGGGGAGCCTCTAGGGTGTCTTGTAAGCTTGTGCACCAGGCACGCAGACTTTGAGAGGATGCACTTGGTAGGTCAAGGTATGCCATGCCTGCATCTAACACACAGTCACCTTCCTCCACCAGACATCCTCCAACCTTGATTTTGGAAATTTCTCTTCCAGATTTTCAATTCATTAAAGCTTATGGCACATCTAAAACTAACACAACATTGTAAATAAACTATAATATATATATTTTTTTAATTTAAGTAAGTTAAAGAAAAAACGATGGCATGTGCCAGTCAGAGTTGCTCTCCACTTTAGAGAGTTGATTCAGGAAATTCCCTGGTTTGCCTTCCTGGGTGGCACTAGTGGTAAAGAACCCACCTGCCGTTGCAGGAGACATAAGAGACATGAGTTTGATCCCTGGTCGGGACAATCCCCTGGAGGAGGGCAGGGGAACCACTCCAGTATTCTTGCTTGGAGAATCCCCATGGACAGATAAGCCTGGCTGGCTGCAGTCCATAGGGTCACAAGGAGTCAGAAATGACTGAGCAACTTGACAGGCATGCTGGTGGTCCAGTGGTTAGGACTCAGCACTTCCACTTCTGTGGGACCAGTTTCAATTCTTGGTCAGGGAACTAAGATCCAAGCCATGTGACAAACCCCCTCCACCGCCCCCGCAAAAAAAAAAAGTAAGTGAAAGAGAAACAGTTGATTCATTGATTGAAAAAACATTGAATGAGCATATGCCTTCTGTCTGGCTCTCTATTAGGCATTAGGGTTATGGTAGCAAACAGGATGGATATGGTCTTTGCCATGAGGGAATTTGCTACAATACTCTTGTCTAGCTACCAGTGCTCCCCACCCCAATCGCTGCAGCCTCACTGCTGGGTATTGAGAGGGGCTCCGTTAGAATAACACTCATTGTTTTTATGAGACTGTTATGAAAATGGTTAAAGAAGGCAGACCTCTTGAGTTGTGGGTCACAGAACTCCACCCCACCCCACCCCCGAACTCTCCAGAATGTGTACAACTGGGATCTCCAACCTGGCCTGAGAGGAGCTTGTGTGTGTATGTGTGATAGTCGCTTAGCTGTCATGTCCCACTCTTTGAGACCCCATGGACTGTAGCCCACCAGGCTCCTCTGTCCGTGGGATTCTCCAGGCAAGAATACTGGAGTGCGGTTGTTGTTTCCTTCTCCAGGGGATCTTCCTGACCCAGGGCTGGAACACAGGTCTCCTGCATTGCAGGCAGATTCTTTACCATTACACCTACCAGGGAAGAGAGGAACTCATCTTTACCCAATTCAAGACAATAAATATGTACTGAGCCAAAAATGCCCAAGACTCGATATCAAGGGCTGAGGATACAGCCCTGCCTACATAGAGTTTATAGGATAGTTGAACAAGCAATTAAACAGAAAGTTGGAATATAGTGCTGTCAATGAATGTTAGGGTGCACAGTGATGTCAAAATACATAGGAGGAGCCTAACCCCAGCTCAGAGTTTGGAGAAGACTTCTTAGAGGGAAGAAACATCTCCTTTGTGAACCTAAGAAGAATCCAGTTCTGGAAGACTCTCATGGACATGAGCTTAGAGATGAGAGACAGTATGAAGTCCTCAGCAGTAAAAAAAAGTTTGGAATGACTAGAACTTGTGTGGCTAGGAGCAAAAAGGGGCCAGATCCTGGAGGCCTTCCAGGCTGTGTTGTTGTTCAGTTGCTCAATTGTGTCTGACTCTTTGTGACCCTGTGAACTGCAGCATGCCAGTCTTCCCTGTCCTTCACCAACTTCTGGAGCTTGTTCAAACTCATGTCCATTGAGTTGGTGATGCCATCCAACCATCTCATCCTCTGTCATCCCCTTCTCCTGCCTTCAGTCTTTCCCAGCGTCAGGGTCTTTTCTAATGAGTAGGCTCTTCATATTAGGTGGCCAAAGTTTATTGGAGCTTCAGCTTCAGCATCAGTCCTTCCAATGAATATTCAGGACTGATTTCCTTTAGGATAGACTGGTTGGATCTGCTTGCAATCCAAGGGACTCTCAAGGGTCTTCTCCAGCACCACAGTTCAAAAGCATCAGTTCTTCAGTGCTCAGCCTTCTTTATGGTCCAACTCTCACATTCATACATAACTACTGGAAAAACCATAGCTTTGACTATACAGGCCTTTGTCAGCAAACTGATGTCTCTACTTTTTAATACACTGTCTATGTTTGTCATAGCTTTCCTTCCAAGGAGCAAGTATTTTGAATTTCATGCAATTAAATGAAATTAAAAGGCCATGTTTGAGTCTGAACTTAATGCTACAGAGGTTTTAGAACTGATTTAAGGATAAATGGGACAGGAATGGAGTTGAATTTTGAGCAAGATTAGTCTGCAGGATGCCTGGAGGCAGGGAAGCTACCAGGTAATCTAGCAAGTGTGGATGCTTCCTTGGCCTGAGGGCAGGGAGTTTGGGGAAGCGAATCAGAGAGAAAGGAAAGTGAAGTCGCTCAGTCCTGTCCGACTCTTTGTGACCCCATGGACTGCAGCCCAACAGTTTTCTCTGTCCATGGGATTTTCCAGGCGAGAGTACTGGTGTGGGTTGCCAGAATGTGAGCTGTGAGGGAGAGTGGAGTTCTTGGCTTGGGCTCTTGCTATTGATTCAGTTGGGGGACAAAAGGAACACAAATTTTGGAAGGAGAATTATGAGTTCACTCCTCAACATGACACATTTGAAAAAAATCAGGCAGCTAAGTATTAAAATGAGGAGAAAATCCAGAATAAAACCTTGATAACTCTGGTGTGCAGAGAAGATGCTGAGAAACAGTTAAGAATCTTAAAGAGCTATCTATGCTTACCATCTAAGTTCATCATTATAAATTGTGGTCAGACATATCAGGTTATTTTATATTTAGGAGTGATTATAAATATTCTCCTATTTCAAATCCTAAAAGATAATGCTGTGGAAGTGTAGCACTCAATATGCCAGCAAATTTGGAAAACTCAGCTATGGCCACAGAATTAGAAAAGGTCAGTTCTCATTCCAGTCCTAAAGAAGGGCAATGTCAAAGAATGTTCAAACTACCACACAATTGCACTCATTTCATGTGCTAGCAAAGCAATGCTCAAAATTCTCCAAGTTAGGCTTTAGCAGTATAAGAACCTAGAACTTCCAGAGGTACAAGCTGGATTTGGAAAAGGCAGAAAAACAAGAGATCAAATTGTGAACATCTGTTGTATCATAGAAAAAGCAAGAGAATTCCAGAAAAACATCTACTTCTGCTTTATTGAATAGGCTAAAGCCTTTGATTGTATGGATCACAACACACTGTGGGAATTCTGAGACAGATGGGAATATGAGACCACCTTGTCTGCCTCCTGAGAAACTGTATGCAGGTCTGGAAGCAACAGTTAGAACCAGACATGGAACAATGGACTGGTTCCAAATGGGAAAGGAGTACGTCGAGGCTGTATATTGTCATCCTGTTTATTTAACTTATATGCAGAGTACATCATGCAAAATGCTGCACTGGATGAAGCACAAGCTGGAATCAAGATTGCTGGGAGAAATATCAATAACCTCAGATATGCAGATGACATCACCCTTATGGCAGAAAGTGAGGAAGAACTAAAGAGCCTCTTGATGAAAGTGAAAGAGAAAAGTGAAAAAGTTAGCTTAAAACTCAACATTCAGAAAACAAAGATCATGGCATCTGGTCCCATCACTTCATAGCGAATAGATGGGGAAACAATGCAAACAGTGACAGACTTTATTTTCTCGGGCTCCAAAATCACTGCAGATGGTGACTGCAGCCATGAAATTAAAAGACACTTACTCCTTGGAAGAAAAGCTATGACAAACTTAGACAGTGTATTAAAAAACAGACATTACTTTGCCAACAAAGGTCCATCTAGTCAAAGCTATAGTTTATCCAGTGGTCATGTATGGATGTGAGAGCTGGACCATTAGGAAGGCTAAGCACTGAAGAACTGATGCTTTTGAACTGCAGTGTTGAAGAAGACCCTTGAGAGTCCCTTGGATTGCAAGGAGATCCAACCAATCCATCCTAAAGGAAATCAGTCCTGAATATTCATTGGAAAGACTAATGCTGAAGCTGAAGCTCCAATAAACTTTGGCCACCTAATATGAAGAGCCTACTCATTAGAAAAGACCCTGACGCTGGGAAAGACTGAAGGCAGGAGGAGAAGGGGATGACAGAGGATGAGATGGTTGGATGGCATCACCAACTCAATGGACATGAGTTTGAGCAAGCTCTGGGAGATGGTGAAGGACAGGGTAGCCTGGAGTGCTGCAGTTCATGGGGTCACAAAGAGTTGGACACAACTGAGTGACTGAACAATGACAACATAAATATTCTCCAGTACTTTGGCCATGTGATGCAAAGAGCCGATACACTGGAAAAGACCCTGATTCTGAGAAAGATTGAGGGCAGAAGGGAGCAACAGAGTGTGAGATAGTTGAATGACATCAGTGATTTAATTGATATAAATCTGAATCAACTCCAGGAGATAGGATAGGGAAGCCTGGCATGCTGCAGTCCATGGGGTCATAAAGAATCTGACACAACTTAGCAACTGCACACAATAACATAAAGATTCTGGGCTTCCAAGGTGGTGCAGAGGTAAAGAATCTGCCTGCCAGTGCAGAAGACTCCAGAGACACGGATTTGTTCTCTGTGTTGGGAAGATACACTGGAGTAGGAAATGGCAACCCACTCCAGTATTCTTGCCTAGAAAACTCTATGGACAGAGGAGCCTGCAAAGTGTTGGACATAACTGAGCAACTAAACACACACACATAAACATTCTATGAAAGCAGGAGAGCTTAATGCCAGATAAAATGTTCTCTCATTCATACTCTTAAATGTACATTTGTATGCAGATTTTGCTTTCAGATCACCCAAAGACCTGAGGAAAGTTGAAGCCAGATCCTTTTCCTAAGGATCTCCTCGCCCCAACTTGTAGTCCTTGGCAGGCACTGGAGAAATTAAGGCAGGGTTCACTTTCAGAGACAACAAAAAATGTGTATGATTCCAATGTTTCTTAGTAATGATTCTTCCTTCCTACTCAGTAATTGAGCTTTTGGGTTGCTGTTGTTTTGTCTTTTGTTTTACTTCCTGGGACAAAATCTTCTTTTCATAGCCTTTCTTGCAATTATATGTGGTCGTGAAAAAAGTTCTGGCCAATAGGATGTAAGCAGAATTGTGGGTGCAACTGCCATGAAGTGTCTTTAATAATAAAGGGCATATCCTTCTTAATCTGATCTTTTTGCTGGATAGAAAGCACATGATGACTGGAGCTTCAACAGCCATCTTAGACTATGAGGCAACCTTGAAAATGCAATACACACTGTAATGCAATAAAACAGCAGGTTCCTGACCCATGAAGCTCCAAACAGCCCCTGATAAACTACCAAGTGTCTTCTGGAAAATGTAGGAGAAATAAAATTCTATCTTGTTGAGTCTCTTATTTTGAATTTTTCTGTGACTTGCAGCCAAACTTGCTTCTAACTGATGAAGTCAGAAACAGTTTGCTCATTTTAACTACAAATACAACTGCCCTCGCTCAAAAATGAAAGCTTTCTGGAACAAGACAGGCTGAAAAACATACACAGCTGTGGGACATCCCATTAAGCTTACCGAGACTGGATGTCTCCCTGCCGAACTGCTCACATTTACGATGTTCCTGTGAGATTCTAAGTGTGTGTGTTTTATAACACTCATTCAGACATGCTGCCTGTTCAGCTTAAATTTGTCTTTGGATAGTTGGTGACACGAAAGGAAATGTGAAGAGACAAAAGGAAGGACACATTAGCTCTTTTTTCATCTCCTTTCTGCTGGTTTCATACTTCATTTTCACTATATCTTGCTTCTTACCTTGCATTATATTCTTACAGGTTGCACACTTCTGGCCTTCTCTTCTTACTGCTTTCGGATCCTTAACATATCCTCATTTGATTTTTAGTGTTTTACAAACACACTTTTAGAAAGGTAAACTTCATGCCCACAATTTGGAGATCATACAACAATCCTGTAGGTAAACAATCCACAGAGTTTAGGCCAACTTCGACCAGGCTCTTGGCAGAGAAATTGAGTCTCACCAGGCAAGGAAATGTTGAGCCTGATTGACTCAGGAATTGAATGAGACAATTGAATTTCTCCTCTCTCCATAATGTAGCTATACATCCGCCTCTGGGTGCTCACTCAAGCCTCCAACCCAATTATTACTGTCTTGAATCACATACATTTTTGTTCATAATTTGAGTTGAAGGGGTCCTTCAGCGACTTAAGAATCAAAATCAGCTTTCCTTTATGGCCTGTCTCCTCAGCACTTAACGCACTGGATGGTATCAGTCAGCTGATAAATGTTTATTCAGCCCTGCCTGTGCCAGGCACTGTGCTGGACTGTGGGGGGCCACAAGCAAGACCTCTGCATGGCAAGGCTTAGCTTCTGGTGGGGGGCAGACAGACCGAGAAGAAACCAGGCCTTGATTAAAGTGCTCTGCAGTCATCTGGGGCTGTGAGAGGCCGTCCTAGTAAGCCTCCGCTGGGCCAGCGCCTCAAAGGACACTCCCTGAGAAGCTGCCATTTAAAGCTGTATGCAATGTTTTTTTTTTTTTTTTTTTTTTTTTTTAAAGCTTTTTATTTTGCATTGGGTTATAGCTGATTAACAACACTGTGATAATTTCAGGTGAACAGCAGAGGGACTCAGAAAGCTGCGTGCACTTCCAGGGAAAGTAGCTATATTCTGCTATTATTTTAAAGTCACTCAGAAAATCAGTTCCCACAAGAAGTATACGTTTTGGGCAGTTAAGAAGACAGCAAAGCATTACTCTCTTATTTCTAGAAATAACACTTTTTACTGCCCCCCAAGGAGCTGTAATTTTCTGAAACTGAATCACAGTACGATTGAACACACTCAACTAAAGAACTGTCCTTGTTCAAAAGAGACAATCTGGGGACTTTCCTAGCAGTCCAGTAGTTAGGGGTCCACACTTCCACTACATGGGGCACAGGTTTCACTCAGAGTCAGAAACTAAGATCCCACTTTCTGTGTTCAGTTCAGTTCAGTTCAGTTCGCTCAGTCGTGTCCAGCTCTTGGTAACCTCACGGACTGCAGCACACCAGGCTTCCCTGTCCATCACCAACTCCTGGAGCTTACTCAAACTCGTGTCCCTCAAGTTGGTCATCCAATCATCTCATCCTCTGCTGTTCCCTTCTCCTCCCACCTCAATCTTTCTCAGCATCAGCATCCAAAGAGCCAGTTCTTGGCAGCAGGTGGCCAAAGTATTGGAGTTTCAGCTTCAACATCAGTCCTTCCGATGAATATTCAGGACTGATTTCCTTTTAAGATTGACTGGTTGGATATCCTTGCAGTCCAAGGGACTCTCAAGAGTCCTCTCCAACACCACAGTTCAGAAGCATCAATTCTTCGGTGCTCAGCTTTCTTTATAGTCCAACTCTCACATCCATACATGACTACTGGAAAAACCACAACTTTGACTAGATGGACCTTTGTTGGCAAAGTAATGTCTCTGCTTTTTTAACATGCTGTGTGGTGTGGCCATAAAAAGAGAGAGAGGAAGATAATTTGGTCCCCTTGGAATTGGTTATCTTGGTTCTCATGACATTTGAATGTAATCGAAACCCTCATGACAGTCCCAAAGCTGGTTTTGCAGTCATCCTTTGGGTGGAGTTATCTTAGGGAGATAGAGACACATATACTGTCACCAACCCCCCTGAGCTAATGTTTCACAGAGTGACAATGAAAGAACGATTGCCTTTGATTAAGGCACATTTTCGATTATCCATTGGGTACATACAGCCTTTTAGAGTTTGTGTTACAAAATAAAAAACCTAAGGCCCTTCAAGGATCCTACAGGAGGTTCCAAGTTCCGATTGTATGTGCATTTGGTTAATTATTTTATTGCTCCCTAAGTGTATTTATGAAAAGACTTCACTTGATTGGTAGATGTCTCCATGGTTAACGTTGATTACTCCTTGGAGAAAACCCAATCAAGCTGTTGAATTCTAGCTCTACTCATCTATAATTTGAAACCACCAGAGGGCGCAAGAGGCCAGCTCAGAATCTCAGTCCATTCTGGGTAAATTCTTAATTAGTGCCTGAAACTAAGCCAAGTGTTCTCAAATGTTCTGGAAAGAAACCAGTCAGGACCTCTCTCTTCCCCACGACTCCCCAGTCACCTCTAGAAAGTGGTTCAATTTCAGTTCAGCCCTCAACGAGCTGAGGTTCCACTGGAAGATCTGACCCTGTCTGGAGCCATCCTGGGAACACTAAGGTTTGTGTGTCAGTACAAGGGGGAGGGGTGGTTGTTAGTTAGTTGCTCAGTCCTGCCTGACTCTTTGTGACCCCGTGGACTGTAGCCTGCCAGGCCCCTCTGTCCATGGAATTCTCCAGGCAAGAATACTGAACTGGTGAGCCATTCCTTTCTCCAGGGATCTGTCCAACCCAGGAATCGAACTGGTCTCCCACATTGCCGGGAGATTCTTTACTGTCTAAGCAACCGGGGGGAAGGGGCAGAGGAGGAGGATACAATTAAAACTACAGCCAGTTTCCATCCCCAACCTGGTGTCAGGCTCCATGCTGGGTAGACAGGTACTTTATATAAAAAGGTCATGATAACATAGACGTACAAATATAAAGCCATGAAAGCACAAAATTGGGGCACTTTACCAAACCTCAGAGCATGCGGAAGGCTTCCTGGTTGAGCTAAGACTTGCAGAGTGAGTAGAAATAGCCAGGGAAGAAAGGTGAGAGAAGTGTTCCTTGCAGAGGGAACGGCCGAAGCACAGGCAGAGAGGCGGGCAAGAGGGGAGGCCATGTACCCAATCAGAGGCAAGGACTAGCAGCCCTTCCTCTGTGAGCAACTCTAGCAGATCTGAACTCCCACAGGCCCCAGAGACTTCAAAGCGCCAACTCAGGACCTGAACTTCAGTTCACCTCAAATGAAAATGTCCCCGATGGGCTCCTTTAACAAATATCACAGCCTCAATAAGGTTGAGTCTGCATGGACTGCCGGAGTTCTCAAACACTGAAACAAACCCTTAGCTGCTGGCAAGGAAAGTTGTAATAACTTCTGCATTTATCACCACAAAAACAGTATTTGGACAGAATTTTCTGCATCGTGGAGCTAAAAGATTTGACTTTCTGAGACTCTCCTATAGAGATAGTACTCTAAAATCAGCCAGCATCACAGGAAATATTTATCAAATAATTTTCCACGGCAGCCCTGTGAAAAACCTGATATTATTACTGTGGGTTAGCTGAATTTTGTAACTTGGGAGCATGAAGGTCAACTGAACCACAGTGATATATCCAGCTAAGAGACTCTTGTTTCTATGGTGAGTCATGTTACCAGAGACACAACACTTGACTGACACATGCACACAACTTTAGGAAGAATCCTGATGATTCAGATCCAATACCTGTTTCCATTCTCAGTTCAGTTCAGTGCAGTCGCTCAGTCTCCATTTTCAGTTCAGTTCAGTGCAGTCGCTCAGTCGTGTCCGACTCTTTGTGACCCTCTGAACCGCAGCACACCGGGCCTCCCTGTCCATCACCAACTCCCGGAGTCCATCCAAACCCATGTCCATTGTGTCGGTGATGCCATCCAACCATCTCATCCTCTGTCGTCCCCTTCTCTTCCTGCCCTCAATCTTTTGCAGCATCAGGGTCTTTTCAAATCAATGGCCAAAGTATTGGAGTTTCAGCTTCAACATCAGTCCTTCCAATGAGCACCCAGGACCGATCTTTAGGATGGACCTGTTGGAAATCCTTGCAGTCCAAGGGACTCTCAAGAGTCTTCTCCAACACCACAGTTCAAAAGTATCAATTCTTTGGCGCTGAGTTTTCTTTATAGTCCAACTCTCACATCCATATATGACCACTGGAAAAACCATAGCATTGACTAGACGGACCTTTGTTGACAAAGTAATGTGTCCGCTTTTTAATATGCTGTCTAGGTTGGTCATAACTTTCCTTCCAAGGAGTAAGCATCTTTTAATTTCATGGCTTCAATCACCATCTGCAGTGATTTTGGAGCCCAGAAAAATAAAATCAGCCACTGTTTCGCCATCTATTTGCCACGAAGTGATGGGACCGGATGCCATGATCTTCGTTTTCTGAATGTTGAGTTTTAAGCCAACTTATTCACTCTCCTAAAAAGGAACAGCTTTTTTTCACTTTCATCAAAAGGTTCTTTAGTTCTTCTTCACTTTCTGCCATAGGGGTGGTGTCATCTGCATATATGAGGTTATTGATATTTCTCCCAGCAATCTTGATTCCAGCTTGTGCTTCATCCAGCCCAGCGTTTCTCATGATATACTCTGTATATAAGTTAAATAAGCAGGGTGACAATATATAGCCTTGATGTACTCCTTTTCCTATTTGGATCCAGTCTGTTGTTCCATGTCCAGTTCTAACTGTTGCTTCCTGACCTGAATTTAGGTTTCTCAAGAGGCAGGTCCGGTAGTCTGGTATTCCCATCTCTTTCAGAATGTTCCACAGTTTATTGTGATCCACACAGTCAAAGGCTTTGGCATAGTCAATAAAGCAGAAATAGATGTTTTTCTGGAACTCCCTTGCTTTTTCCATGATCCAGTGGATGTTGGCAATTTGATCTCTGGTTCCTCTGCCTTTTCTAAAACAAGCTTGAACATCTGGAAGTTCACAGTTCACGTATTGCTGAAGCCTGGCTTGGAGAATATTGAGCATTACTTTACTAGTGTGTGAGATGAGTGCAATTGTGCGGTAGTTTGAGCATTCTTTGTCATTGCCTTTCTTTGGGATTGGAATGAAAACACCTTTTCCAGTCCTGTGGCCATGCTGAATTTTCCAAATTTGCTTTCTGGTTGAATTCAAACGTGATTGTGATGACTTCCAATCTTCAAATTTAATTCTCTACCACTAACCCATCTTTAGACTTCCCTTGTGGCTCAGATGGTAAAGAATCTGCCTGCAATGCAGGAGACCAGGATTTGATTCCCTGGGTTGGAAAGATTCCCTGGAGAAGGACATGGCAACTCACTCCAGTATTCTTGCTTGGAGAATTCCATGAACTGAGGAGTCCATAGAGACTGAAGGAAGCACAAGCTGGAATCAAGATTGCTGGGAGAAATATCAATAACCTCAGATATGCAGATGACATCACCCTTATGGCAGAAAGTGAGGAAGAACTAAAGAGCCTCTTGATGAAAGTGAAAGAGAAAAGTGAAAAAGTTAGCTTAAAACTCAACATTCAGAAAACAAAGATCATGGCATCTGGTCCCATCACTTCATAGCGAATAGATGGGGAAACAATGCAAACAGTGACAGACTTTATTTTCTCGGGCTCCAAAATCACTGCAGATGGTGACTGCAGCCATGAAATTAAAAGACACTTACTCCTTGGAAGAAAAGCTATGACAAACTTAGACAGTGTATTAAAAAACAGACATTACTTTGCCAACAAAGGTCCATCTAGTCAAAGCTATAGTTTATCCAGTGGTCATGTATGGATGTGAGAGCTGGACCATTAGGAAGGCTAAGCACTGAAGAACTGATGCTTTTGAACTGCAGTGTTGAAGAAGACCCTTGAGAGTCCCTTGGATTGCAAGGAGATCCAACCAATCCATCCTAAAGGAAATCAGTCCTGAATATTCATTGGAAAGACTAATGCTGAAGCTGAAGCTCCAATAAACTTTGGCCACCTAATATGAAGAGCCTACTCATTAGAAAAGACCCTGACGCTGGGAAAGACTGAAGGCAGGAGGAGAAGGGGATGACAGAGGATGAGATGGTTGGATGGCATCACCAACTCAATGGACATGAGTTTGAGCAAGCTCTGGGAGATGGTGAAGGACAGGGTAGCCTGGAGTGCTGCAGTTCATGGGGTCACAAAGAGTTGGACACAACTGAGTGACTGAACAATGACAACATAAATATTCTCCAGTACTTTGGCCATGTGATGCAAAGAGCCGATACACTGGAAAAGACCCTGATTCTGAGAAAGATTGAGGGCAGAAGGGAGCAACAGAGTGTGAGATAGTTGAATGACATCAGTGATTTAATTGATATAAATCTGAATCAACTCCAGGAGATAGGATAGGGAAGCCTGGCATGCTGCAGTCCATGGGGTCATAAAGAATCTGACACAACTTAGCAACTGCACAACAATAACATAAAGATTCTGGGCTTCCAAGGTGGTGCAGAGGTAAAGAATCTGCCTGCCAGTGCAGAAGACTCCAGAGACACGGATTTGTTCTCTGTGTTGGGAAGATACACTGGAGTAGGAAATGGCAACCCACTCCAGTATTCTTGCCTAGAAAACTCTATGGACAGAGGAGCCTGCAAAGTGTTGGACATAACTGAGCAACTAAACACACACACATAAACATTCTATGAAAGCAGGAGAGCTTAATGCCAGATAAAATGTTCTCTCATTCATACTCTTAAATGTACATTTGTATGCAGATTTTGCTTTCAGATCACCCAAAGACCTGAGGAAAGTTGAAGCCAGATCCTTTTCCTAAGGATCTCCTCGCCCCAACTTGTAGTCCTTGGCAGGCACTGGAGAAATTAAGGCAGGGTTCACTTTCAGAGACAACAAAAAATGTGTATGATTCCAATGTTTCTTAGTAATGATTCTTCCTTCCTACTCAGTAATTGAGCTTTTGGGTTGCTGTTGTTTTGTCTTTTGTTTTACTTCCTGGGACAAAATCTTCTTTTCATAGCCTTTCTTGCAATTATATGTGGTCGTGAAAAAAGTTCTGGCCAATAGGATGTAAGCAGAATTGTGGGTGCAACTGCCATGAAGTGTCTTTAATAATAAAGGGCATATCCTTCTTAATCTGATCTTTTTGCTGGATAGAAAGCACATGATGACTGGAGCTTCAACAGCCATCTTAGACTATGAGGCAACCTTGAAAATGCAATACACACTGTAATGCAATAAAACAGCAGGTTCCTGACCCATGAAGCTCCAAACAGCCCCTGATAAACTACCAAGTGTCTTCTGGAAAATGTAGGAGAAATAAAATTCTATCTTGTTGAGTCTCTTATTTTGAATTTTTCTGTGACTTGCAGCCAAACTTGCTTCTAACTGATGAAGTCAGAAACAGTTTGCTCATTTTAACTACAAATACAACTGCCCTCGCTCAAAAATGAAAGCTTTCTGGAACAAGACAGGCTGAAAACACATACACAGCTGTGGGACATCCCATTAAGCTTACCGAGACTGGATGTCTCCCTGCCGAACTGCTCACATTTACGATGTTCCTGTGAGATTCTAAGTGTGTGTGTTTTATAACACTCATTCAGACATGCTGCCTGTTCAGCTTAAATTTGTCTTTGGATAGTTGGTGACACGAAAGGAAATGTGAAGAGACAAAAGGAAGGACACATTAGCTCTTTTTTCATCTCCTTTCTGCTGGTTTCATACTTCATTTTCACTATATCTTGCTTCTTACCTTGCATTATATTCTTACAGGTTGCACACTTCTGGCCTTCTCTTCTTACTGCTTTCGGATCCTTAACATATCCTCATTTGATTTTTAGTGTTTTACAAACACACTTTTAGAAAGGTAAACTTCATGCCCACAATTTGGAGATCATACAACAATCCTGTAGGTAAACAATCCACAGAGTTTAGGCCAACTTCGACCAGGCTCTTGGCAGAGAAATTGAGTCTCACCAGGCAAGGAAATGTTGAGCCTGATTGACTCAGGAATTGAATGAGACAATTGAATTTCTCCTCTCTCCATAATGTAGCTATACATCCGCCTCTGGGTGCTCACTCAAGCCTCCAACCCAATTATTACTGTCTTGAATCACATACATTTTTGTTCATAATTTGAGTTGAAGGGGTCCTTCAGCGACTTAAGAATCAAAATCAGCTTTCCTTTATGGCCTGTCTCCTCAGCACTTAACGCACTGGATGGTATCAGTCAGCTGATAAATGTTTATTCAGCCCTGCCTGTGCCAGGCACTGTGCTGGACTGTGGGGGGCCACAAGCAAGACCTCTGCATGGCAAGGCTTAGCTTCTGGTGGGGGGCAGACAGACCGAGAAGAAACCAGGCCTTGATTAAAGTGCTCTGCAGTCATCTGGGGCTGTGAGAGGCCGTCCTAGTAAGCCTCCGCTGGGCCAGCGCCTCAAAGGACACTCCCTGAGAAGCTGCCATTTAAAGCTGTATGCAATGTTTTTTTTTTTTTTTTTTTTTTCCTTTTAAAGCTTTTTATTTTGCATTGGGTTATAGCTGATTAACAACACTGTGATAATTTCAGGTGAACAGCAGAGGGACTCAGAAAGCTGCGTGCACTTCCAGGGAAAGTAGCTATATTCTGCTATTATTTTAAAGTCACTCAGAAAATCAGTTCCCACAAGAAGTATACGTTTTGGGCAGTTAAGAAGACAGCAAAGCATTACTCTCTTATTTCTAGAAATAACACTTTTTACTGCCCCCCAAGGAGCTGTAATTTTCTGAAACTGAATCACAGTACGATTGAACACACTCAACTAAAGAACTGTCCTTGTTCAAAAGAGACAATCTGGGGACTTTCCTAGCAGTCCAGTAGTTAGGGGTCCACACTTCCACTACATGGGGCACAGGTTTCACTCAGAGTCAGAAACTAAGATCCCACTTTCTGTGTTCAGTTCAGTTCAGTTCAGTTCGCTCAGTCGTGTCCAGCTCTTGGTAACCTCACGGACTGCAGCACACCAGGCTTCCCTGTCCATCACCAACTCCTGGAGCTTACTCAAACTCGTGTCCCTCAAGTTGGTCATCCAATCATCTCATCCTCTGCTGTTCCCTTCTCCTCCCACCTCAATCTTTCTCAGCATCAGCATCCAAAGAGCCAGTTCTTGGCAGCAGGTGGCCAAAGTATTGGAGTTTCAGCTTCAACATCAGTCCTTCCGATGAATATTCAGGACTGATTTCCTTTTAAGATTGACTGGTTGGATATCCTTGCAGTCCAAGGGACTCTCAAGAGTCCTCTCCAACACCACAGTTCAGAAGCATCAATTCTTCGGTGCTCAGCTTTCTTTATAGTCCAACTCTCACATCCATACATGACTACTGGAAAAACCACAACTTTGACTAGATGGACCTTTGTTGGCAAAGTAATGTCTCTGCTTTTTTAACATGCTGTGTGGTGTGGCCATAAAAAGAGAGAGAGGAAGATAATTTGGTCCCCTTGGAATTGGTTATCTTGGTTCTCATGACATTTGAATGTAATCGAAACCCTCATGACAGTCCCAAAGCTGGTTTTGCAGTCATCCTTTGGGTGGAGTTATCTTAGGGAGATAGAGACACATATACTGTCACCAACCCCCCTGAGCTAATGTTTCACAGAGTGACAATGAAAGAACGATTGCCTTTGATTAAGGCACATTTTCGATTATCCATTGGGTACATACAGCCTTTTAGAGTTTGTGTTACAAAATAAAAAACCTAAGGCCCTTCAAGGATCCTACAGGAGGTTCCAAGTTCCGATTGTATGTGCATTTGGTTAATTATTTTATTGCTCCCTAAGTGTATTTATGAAAAGACTTCACTTGATTGGTAGATGTCTCCATGGTTAACGTTGATTACTCCTTGGAGAAAACCCAATCAAGCTGTTGAATTCTAGCTCTACTCATCTATAATTTGAAACCACCAGAGGGCGCAAGAGGCCAGCTCAGAATCTCAGTCCATTCTGGGTAAATTCTTAATTAGTGCCTGAAACTAAGCCAAGTGTTCTCAAATGTTCTGGAAAGAAACCAGTCAGGACCTCTCTCTTCCCCACGACTCCCCAGTCACCTCTAGAAAGTGGTTCAATTTCAGTTCAGCCCTCAACGAGCTGAGGTTCCACTGGAAGATCTGACCCTGTCTGGAGCCATCCTGGGAACACTAAGGTTTGTGTGTCAGTACAAGGGGGAGGGGTGGTTGTTAGTTAGTTGCTCAGTCCTGCCTGACTCTTTGTGACCCCGTGGACTGTAGCCTGCCAGGCCCCTCTGTCCATGGAATTCTCCAGGCAAGAATACTGAACTGGTGAGCCATTCCTTTCTCCAGGGATCTGTCCAACCCAGGAATCGAACTGGTCTCCCACATTGCCGGGAGATTCTTTACTGTCTAGCAACCGGGGGGAAGGGGCAGAGGAGGAGGATACAATTAAAACTACAGCCAGTTTCCATCCCCAACCTGGTGTCAGGCTCCATGCTGGGTAGACAGGTACTTTATATAAAAAGGTCATGATAACATAGACGTACAAATATAAAGCCATGAAAGCACAAAATTGGGGCACTTTACCAAACCTCAGAGCATGCGGAAGGCTTCCTGGTTGAGCTAAGACTTGCAGAGTGAGTAGAAATAGCCAGGGAAGAAAGGTGAGAGAAGTGTTCCTTGCAGAGGGAACGGCCGAAGCACAGGCAGAGAGGCGGGCAAGAGGGGAGGCCATGTACCCAATCAGAGGCAAGGACTAGCAGCCCTTCCTCTGTGAGCAACTCTAGCAGATCTGAACTCCCACAGGCCCCAGAGACTTCAAAGCGCCAACTCAGGACCTGAACTTCAGTTCACCTCAAATGAAAATGTCCCCGATGGGCTCCTTTAACAAATATCACAGCCTCAATAAGGTTGAGTCTGCATGGACTGCCGGAGTTCTCAAACACTGAAACAAACCCTTAGCTGCTGGCAAGGAAAGTTGTAATAACTTCTGCATTTATCACCACAAAAACAGTATTTGGACAGAATTTTCTGCATCGTGGAGCTAAAAGATTTGACTTTCTGAGACTCTCCTATAGAGATAGTACTCTAAAATCAGCCAGCATCACAGGAAATATTTATCAAATAATTTTCCACGGCAGCCCTGTGAAAAACCTGATATTATTACTGTGGGTTAGCTGAATTTTGTAACTTGGGAGCATGAAGGTCAACTGAACCACAGTGATATATCCAGCTAAGAGACTCTTGTTTCTATGGTGAGTCATGTTACCAGAGACACAACACTTGACTGACACATGCACACAACTTTAGGAAGAATCCTGATGATTCAGATCCAATACCTGTTTCCATTCTCAGTTCAGTTCAGTGCAGTCGCTCAGTCTCCATTTTCAGTTCAGTTCAGTGCAGTCGCTCAGTCGTGTCCGACTCTTTGTGACCTCTGAACCGCAGCACACCG
>SJYC01023880.1:0-66847 GCA_006408675.1 Madoqua kirkii
CTCAGTTCAGTTCAGTGCAGTCGCTCAGTCTCCATTTTCAGTTCAGTTCAGTGCAGTCGCTCAGTCGTGTCCGACTCTTTGTGACCCTCTGAACCGCAGCACACCGGGCCTCCCTGTCCATCACCAACTCCCGGAGTCCATCCAAACCCATGTCCATTGTGTCGGTGATGCCATCCAACCATCTCATCCTCTGTCGTCCCCTTCTCTTCCTGCCCTCAATCTTTTGCAGCATCAGGGTCTTTTCAAATCAATGGCCAAAGTATTGGAGTTTCAGCTTCAACATCAGTCCTTCCAATGAGCACCCAGGACCGATCTTTAGGATGGACCTGTTGGAAATCCTTGCAGTCCAAGGGACTCTCAAGAGTCTTCTCCAACACCACAGTTCAAAAGTATCAATTCTTTGGCGCTGAGTTTTCTTTATAGTCCAACTCTCACATCCATATATGACCACTGGAAAAACCATAGCATTGACTAGACGGACCTTTGTTGACAAAGTAATGTGTCCGCTTTTTAATATGCTGTCTAGGTTGGTCATAACTTTCCTTCCAAGGAGTAAGCATCTTTTAATTTCATGGCTTCAATCACCATCTGCAGTGATTTTGGAGCCCAGAAAAATAAAATCAGCCACTGTTTCGCCATCTATTTGCCACGAAGTGATGGGACCGGATGCCATGATCTTCGTTTTCTGAATGTTGAGTTTTAAGCCAACTTATTCACTCTCCTAAAAAGGAACAGCTTTTTTTCACTTTCATCAAAAGGTTCTTTAGTTCTTCTTCACTTTCTGCCATAGGGGTGGTGTCATCTGCATATATGAGGTTATTGATATTTCTCCCAGCAATCTTGATTCCAGCTTGTGCTTCATCCAGCCCAGCGTTTCTCATGATATACTCTGTATATAAGTTAAATAAGCAGGGTGACAATATATAGCCTTGATGTACTCCTTTTCCTATTTGGATCCAGTCTGTTGTTCCATGTCCAGTTCTAACTGTTGCTTCCTGACCTGAATTTAGGTTTCTCAAGAGGCAGGTCCGGTAGTCTGGTATTCCCATCTCTTTCAGAATGTTCCACAGTTTATTGTGATCCACACAGTCAAAGGCTTTGGCATAGTCAATAAAGCAGAAATAGATGTTTTTCTGGAACTCCCTTGCTTTTTCCATGATCCAGTGGATGTTGGCAATTTGATCTCTGGTTCCTCTGCCTTTTCTAAAACAAGCTTGAACATCTGGAAGTTCACAGTTCACGTATTGCTGAAGCCTGGCTTGGAGAATATTGAGCATTACTTTACTAGTGTGTGAGATGAGTGCAATTGTGCGGTAGTTTGAGCATTCTTTGTCATTGCCTTTCTTTGGGATTGGAATGAAAACACCTTTTCCAGTCCTGTGGCCATGCTGAATTTTCCAAATTTGCTTTCTGGTTGAATTCAAACGTGATTGTGATGACTTCCAATCTTCAAATTTAATTCTCTACCACTAACCCATCTTTAGACTTCCCTTGTGGCTCAGATGGTAAAGAATCTGCCTGCAATGCAGGAGACCAGGATTTGATTCCCTGGGTTGGAAAGATTCCCTGGAGAAGGACATGGCAACTCACTCCAGTATTCTTGCTTGGAGAATTCCATGAACTGAGGAGTCCATAGAGTCACAAAGAGTCAGATGTGACTGAGACACTAACACTTTACACTTTACTTAACCCATCTTCTATTAAATAAGAGTGCAATGGCATGATTTTATTTGTTAAAAACACATGAAAGTAAATTTGTTTTAGGATATATTTCAACACTTTTTGAGACAGCGACATGCCAGACTATCTCATACACACACACACACACACACACACACACACACACACAATAAGGAACAACTCATATAAATTTCATCAAACTTTCTTGTAGGTCACCTACATTTACCAGTGACAGAATCTGGATTAGATTTGACAGCTCTAGCATTTGTAACTCCTGTTTCTATATGTCCAAACGTGGTTGAACATCAGCAATTAATATGCTTTAGCCTAACACCTAGCTAGGCTAAACTAGTCTATTATTAGACTAAAGAAATCTATTATTGCAGGTAGAAATGCACATCAAACATTTATTTACTCTGCACAAAATGAAGGTTGTCTATAACGAGGTGTTTGAGTATTAAAGTTTTCTCCTGGCCTTTAAATGAGATTTAAATGTATTTCCAAAGCTATGGTTTTTCCAGTAGTCATGTATGGATGTGAGAGTTGGAGTATAAAGAAAGCTCAGTGCAGAAGAATTGATACTTTTGAACTGTGGTGTTGGAGAAGACTCTTGAAAGTCACTTGGACAGCAAGGAATTCCAAACAGTCCATCCTAAAGGAAATCAGTCCTGAATATTCATTGGAAGGACTGATACAAACTGACTCATTTGAAAAGACCCTGATGCCGGGAAAGATTAAAGGCGGGAGGAGAAGGGGACAACAGAGGATGAGATGGTTAGATGGCATTACTGACTCAATCGACATGAGTTTGAGTAAGCTCCGGGGGTTGGCGATGGACAGGGAGGCCTGGCATGCTACAGTCCATGGCGTGGCAGAAAGTTGTACCCGACTGAACGGCTGAACTGAACTGAACTGAAATGTATTTCCAAATAAAAGACAATTTAAAACTATAGGCTTACACTTCAGATAGTGGTTATCTTATCTGCCTGCGTGCTGTTTGCTTTCCCTTGAGCCACCAATAAAACTTGAGAAAGTAGAATTGGCCCCCACCCTACCTGGATGACAGAGAAAGAGCTTGTCTGAAGGTGCTGCTTAATCCTGGGTCTTTGAGCACAGTGGCCTGCCAGGATTGGTTAAAAAGCTCAGCCCTTTCCATGCCCATTACAGGTTTCATTCTAAAGCTGTGTGCCAAGTAGCACAAACTTGCAATCACACACACCATTCAGAGGGTGAATGTTCCAAGTCTACTTAATAGCTGAAGTTTGGAATAAAAATAGATTGAATTAGGGACTTCCCTGGTGGTCCAGTCATTAAGAATCTGCCTACCATGCAGGGGACAGCGATTCTATCTATGGTAGAATCTGTAATCTGCAGGGAACTAAGATTCCACATGCCTCAGAGCAAATAAGCCCATGGGCCACCGCTACTGAGCCCTCATGCCACAACTAGTGAAGCCCAGGACCCCTAAAGCCCTTGCTCTACAACAAGCCGCTGCAAGAAGAAACCTTCACACCCAAATTAGAGCCAGCCCCCACTGGCTAAAACTACAGAAAGCCCACCTGTAGCAAGGAAGGGTCCATCTGCTGCAACGAAGACCCCACACAGCCCCAAATAAATGATTTTTTAAAATAAATAAATTCAATTATCCTGAGCTTTCAAAATCCTAACAAACTACTGGAAATATAGGTCACTTTTCTTTAATTTCAATTCTTCTATTCCATTTTAAATGATTCCATGTTCCCATGCCATTTTATACCTTCCAAATGTGTTTCTGAATACACTAGCTTGTCTGATGCCCTTCATAGTCATATAAAATGCAAATCTGACTGTACCACTCAAAGCTCTTCAATAATCCTCTGATATTATAAGATCAAGTTCCAGCATCCTTGGCCCTGCCTACAAAGCCCACCACGGAGTCCCGAATCAACTTCCCAGGCTTGCCCTGGACACCCTGATTGTGGCCAGCTGTGGTCAAACCTGGACAACTCAGAAAACACTCACTTTTTCTTCCCTCTTGTGCTCTCTGGTTGGTTATTGGATTCCTTTCTTTGTTTTCCCAAGAAAAGTTTTTCCTTTAGTTGCAACCGTCTACAACCTAAGGATATATTCCCAGGCGGTGCAGTGGTAAAGAATCTGCCTGCCAGTGTAGGAAATGCAAAGAGACACAGGTTTGATCCCTGGGTTGGGAAGATGCCCTGGAATAGGAAATGGCGACCCACTCCAGTATTCTTGCCTGGAAAATTCCATGGACAGAGGAGTCTGGTGAGATAGAGTCTGTGGGGTTGCAAAGAGTCAGACACAGCTGAGCAACTGAGCACACACATGACCTGAGGGGAAGAGATAAGAATTTTCTACTTTCTGACCAAGAGAAAATAATGTTAAGGATAACTTGTGGTGAGAGTTTGGTTGTTGATCCATTGCTATGGAGGTGGGAAGAAACTGGAGAGGCTGTGGCCTCCTAAGAACAGGGGATCTCGTTCTGAATGGGAATATTCCTCCTTTATTTTTCCTGAGAATTCAGGATTGGCAAAGCTTTAGGTGTTCTGATTATTTGGACCTTCTCCATTCAAGCAGGGGACAGCAAGAGTGAACACTGACATTTTAGGAATCAGTGAAGATGCTGAAGCTGCAGCTCTAATATGTTGGCCACCTGATTCAAAGATTGATTGGAAAAGACCCTGATGCTGGGATAGATTGAAGGCAGTAGGAAAACCAGATGACAGAAGATGAGATGGCTGGATGGCATCACTGACTTGGTAGACATCAGTTTGGGCAAACTCTGGGAGATAGTAAAGGACAGGGAAGCCTGGTGTGCTGCAGTCCATGTGGTTGCAAAGAGTAGGACATGACTTAGTGACCGAACAACAATTTCCCTGAGGATCAGCCTTGCACCAGTGGAGATAGTGGGAGATCTTGATCCAGAAACTGTGGATTTCTACCCAAACTTGATTCTCCCCTAGTCTTTCCCATCTCAGGTAATGATACCACCAGCCATTCAGTTGTCCAAATCCAAAATCTAGAACTTTACTTTATTTTTTCTTCTCCCTACCCTCCTTGTTCAGGCCATTAGTAGGTTTTACTGATTTTTCCTTCCAAGAGTATCTCAAATTCGTTCATTCCTCTCTGTCTCCACTGCATCCACCTGGCCCACTGAAGTTCCTCTCACTAGGAATCACCTTCCAATTGCTTCTCTATACCTATTCTATTTTTTTTTTTTTTTTGGCCGTGCCACGCAACTTGTGGGATCTTAGTTCCCCAACCAGGGATCAAACCCGTAGCCCCTTCAGTGAAAGTTTGGAGCCTTAACCTCTGGACCACCAGGAAAAGCCCTCTCTTAACCTAGTCTTGCCTATTGTAAATTGATTCCCTACACACTAATCAGGGTGCTCCTTTTGAAATGTAAATGAAAAACATATTGTTGAAATATAACATACACACAGAAAGAACACAAACCATACTGTACAACTCAGTGATTTTACATAAAATGTATGACAGGGTTTTACATGAAACAAATATATTACTGATCAGTATCTCAGAAATTCCTCATGATCTTCCACACTACCCTCTTTCTAAATGTACCTGTCCTCACTGCCAACATCGTAGGTTGGTTTTGCCTCTGCTTTAAAATTTTTTATAAATAGAATCATACAGTGTGTTCTCTTCTGGTTCCTTTCACTCAACATTTTGTTAATGAAATTCATCTATGCTGTGGCTCGTAGTTGTAGTTTGTTTATTCTCGTTTCTGGGAAGTATTCCATTTTATGAATTCACCACAATTTATTTACCCATTCTGCTGTTGATAGATACTTGAATAGTTTCCAGTTTTTAGCTATCAAGAAGAAAACTGCTGCAAACATTCTCATGCCTGACTCTTGGTGAGCCTATGTAAGCATTTCTGTCTGGAGTATACCTGCGAATGGAATTTTTGGTTAGTGGGGTGTGCATGCTTTAGTGGGTATTGACAATTTTCCAAGTAGTTGTGCCAACTTATGCTCCCACTCGCAAGATGTAAGCTCTCTGCTTGCCTGGTAGCCTTGCCAACTCGTAGCTGTTTATCTGTCTTTTTAATTTTAGCCGTTGTCGTGGTCAGTGTGTTCTTTTATAAATCTGACCAGTGTCACTTCCTCCTTAATGGCCTTCAATGACTTCTCATTGAATTTGCTTTTTTTGGGCGGGGAACGGGCCCATGCCACAGGTCATGTGGAATTTTAGTTCGCTGACCATGGATGGAACCCATGTCCTCTGCAGTGGAAGCTCAGAGTCCTAACCACTGGGAGGCCAGGGAAGTCCCTGGCTTCTCACTGAATCTAAAACAAAACCCAGACTGCTAAATGTGGCTCAGTGTCCAGCTCCAATATCACTGCATACCACTCCCTTTCTCTTTTTTCTATACTATTCTTTTCCTTCTTAAAATCTATTAAAGCTTTTTCCCACTGGAGACTTGCTCACTGCCCTCTCAGCCTGCAAAAACTCACTCCATCCTGCCCTCTTCACAAGCTTTTCTTCCCACCCTTATCTCAGATGTAAAGCCTGCCCTTAGGAGGTCCTCAACCCTTCCCTCCAGTTCTTCCCTTCACAGAACTAATCACATTGTAGTAAAGCAGTTTATAGTTACATATTTATCTCTCCCTCACCCCTTTTTGTTGTTTCTCCCAGTAGACTATAAAATCCTTAAAGCCTGTAAGCCTGTCTGCTTCGTAAACCACTCTAGCCTCTGTGCCTGGCTGACCAGGCACTCACCAAATGCTTACTTAAAGAAGAAAAAAAATGAGTGAATGACTACAGTCCATTTTAGACTATGAGTAAAATAATTGTGTGTTTTAAATATAATTGCTTTACAATGTTGTGTTAGTTTCTGCTGTACAATGAAGTGAATCAGCCGTATATAGACACTTATCTCCTCCCTTTTGGGCCTCCTTCCCACCCCAACTCCCCCATCCCACTACTAGAATGTGACCGAGCACTGAGCTGAGATCTCTGTGCTTTATAACAAGTTTCCACTAGCTGTCTATTTTGCACATGACCCGGTTTCGTTCCTTTTAGTGGCTGAGCAATATTCCATTGCATACATGTACCACATCTTCTTTATCCATTCATTTGTCACTGGACATTAAGGTATTTCTGTGTCCTGGCTGTTGTAAATAGTGCTGCAATGAGTGTTGGGGGTACTTATGTCCTTTTGAATATGATTTTCTCAGTAGTGGGACTGCTGGATCAGTGCAAGAATAGAGATGCTAATGTAGAGACTGGACATCTACATCAGCATCTCTCTTCTTGTGCTGTAAATAGGTTCATCTGTACCATTTTGGAAATTGATACAGCCACTGTGGAAAGCAGTATGGAGGTTCCATAAAACCTAAAAATGAAACTACCATATGACCTAGCAATCCTGGAGAAGGGAAAGCCTACTCAGTCCAGTATTCTGGCCTGGAGAATTCCATGGACTGTATAGTTGTTGCAAAGAGTCAGACACAACTGAGTGGTCTTTCTTTATACTTCACCCTGAGGGGAGGTGTGAGTATTCCAGTAACTAGCCCTCTGTATCTCGAGGAAGCACCCTAATGTCTTCCAAGAGGGAATACCCTTTTCTTAAGGGCTTAGATTATTGCAAAGGAGTGGAGCAGGCATTAGGGATCAGCTGGCTCAGAGCCTAAAGCCAATAGCTTTATCGTAAGAAAGAATATGCTTCAAAGATTCAAACATTCTTAAAACATAACAATGGGGACAGAATTTGATAATGTGAAAAATAGTGTTGCTGGCAAGAATTTTGAAAACATATTAACTATTAGAATTTGGTGATTTTGTGCATTTCTCAAGTGTATTCAATGTCTCTTGTGCTAATGCAATTTCCCTCTGTTGTCTTTTCCATCAAATAGCACCCATTTGACAACCACTGCTCTAGACTTCCTCCTGGAAAGGAGAAACCAGACATCCTGTGGGTTGTGAGCAGAACAGAAAGTACAGAGGATTCAAATGAGAATAAGAGCAGGATTTATTGTCATTTTCACTTAAAATTAATTTGCCAGATAATTTGAAGGCATGCATCCTCCATAGTGCGCACATTTAAAAGGTTTACTTTGGCTCCAATAATCCTACTGATTTAGCCACAAAAGTATGTTTCAAGTAATGAACTGTGTGTCCAGCATATCTTCAGTTCAGTTCAGTTCAGTTGCTCAGTCGTGTCCAACTCTTTGCGACCCCATGAATCACAGCACACCAGGCCTCCCTGTTCATCACGCACTCCCGGAGTTCACTCAGACTCGCGTCCATCGAGTCCGTGATGCCATCCAGCCATCTCATCCTCTGTTGTCCCCTTCTCCTCCTACCCCCAATCCTTCCCAGCATCAAAGTCTTTTCCAATGAGGTGGCCAAAGTACTGGAGCTTCAGCTTTAGCATCATTCCTTCCAAAGAAATCTCAAGACTGATCTTCAGAATGGACTCGTTGAATCTCCTTGCAGTCCAAGGGACTCTCAAGAGTCTTCTCCAACACCACAGTTCAAAAGTATCCATTCTTTGGCACTCAGCCTTCTTCACAGTCCAACTCTCACATCCATACATGACTACTGGAAAAATCATAGCCTTGACTAGACGGACCTTAGTCGGCAAAGTAATGTCTCTGCTTTTGAATATGCTATCTAGGTTGGTCATAACTTTTCTTCTAAGAAGTAAGCGTCAGCATATCTTAGCACTATAGAAAAATGCATTTCTGTAGGATATATGGTATTTTAAATCAAATGTAGTCATTTTATTGTGTAAAATATCTAATTTTGGGGGGGGGGGTGGAATGTGGTTGGAGATCATATCAGTAAGCCCTTGAAGGTATCTAAGGTGCTCAGGATAAAAAGATGTCCAGAAAAGAGCTTATATTTAACAAGGGGCAAAACAGCTAAACAGACAATTGCAATAAAAGGTACTAAGGGTTACAACAGTTTACCCCAGAATGGAGGTCACCATCAAATTCTCTAGGATGCTGTTCTTTCCAATTTGACATTCCTTTCCCCTAGTCATCCAAAATTCAGCTCAAATGCCTGTCCCCAGAGAAGGCTTCCCAATATCTTGGCTGGAATATTCCCACAGTAGGTTTTCTTACCCTTCCCTGAAGGTTATACTTATATTACTGCTATTTGCATGCTCTTAGAGGGGGCAATTTATGTTGGGAGTGGAGGCTGGGGTCAGACAGCTTAGATTGGAATTGCCTGCTGCTTGCTATCTGTGACACCTTGCTTAGCTTTCCTGTCCCTCGGTTTCCTCATCTGTGTGAAGATTGACTGGAGCTGTATGTGCAGAGCATGTAGAACAGCTCTTGGCACGTAGTAAGTGCTCAGCAAGAGTTCTATTATTGTTCTGTGAGTGTCATGTCCCTTTCATTTATTTCAGTGTAAGTTCCTCAGAAGCCCATACTATGCTGTTCATCTCTGTGTTCTATCCATGGGCGTCAACCATTCTCCACGTCAATCCATGTCTAACATGGTCCTTTGTGCATTTCAAGTGCAAAAAATAATGTTGCTGTAATTGGTAAAGTTCTCCCAGGTGCCACGTGGATGAAACTGGAGTTCTTTGTGGAGGTGATTTTTTTTAAATGCATATAGGACTTCCTTGCTGTCCAGTGGTCAGGACTCAACTTCCATTGCAAGGGGGCATGAGTTCGACCCCTGGTCAGAGAACTAAGATCTCTCATGCCACATGGTGAACATCCCACCAACCCTCCTGCAAAAAAAAAAGCATACAGCTCATCATTTATATTGAATGCTTACTTACATATATGCTTTTGCCAAATGAATACCAAACACTTACTGAGTACTTAGTACATTCCAGACACTTGATGAAGCATCATACATAAATCATGTTACTTAAATCTGTAAGGCCCTTTTGTACTCTTATAGGAAACTTGAAAATCACCATTACTAATTTTTACTAACGTCAAAAATAAAATGTTGTCAATAAAATTAAACTTTATATTATCTAAATACAACACAGATTATATACTATTTCAAAGCCATTTCTTTCTGCAAACTTGGTATAATTACAGTGGTATTGTACTTCTCTATGTTATAATTCTAAAATTACCATGTGTATAGAGGGGAGATTCCTTTGTACTTTCATAATAGGAGACTTTTTTCCATCACTCTCAAGAGTGCGCATACACAAATGCACAGTCAGCTACGTTGTTAGATATATTGTACAGGTCAAACCATAATTAAAATAATTATTATTTACATAGCACCATAAATGTATCTACTACTTGAGTCATAATCACAGTAGTTAGAGACAGAAAACAGCAATTATATCATCCAGTCAACCCCTGCAAATGTATGTCAGCCAGGGTCCCAGCAGACAAGATCTGAGAATTAATTTCAAGCAAAAATAACAGGCACGTGGAATCACATCCCATTCTCAGATTTCCGTTCTCTTCACTTTACTGTGGTCTTCATTCATTCTTTCGCTCACGCATTCATTCATTCACGCCCTCATTCAGTCTGTCATTCATTCATTTGGCAAACATAGTTGCTCCATTGTTTACCACGGTCATGCCCTTTGCTAAGGAACAAATATCTACAAGAATAAGAAAAGGTTCCTGCCTTCAAGGAGTGCTTAGTTCCTAAGGAAAGACAAAGATGCATACATTCAGAGGCTGCCCCCAAAGGACTTACAATCAAATGGGAGTGACTGGTGTATACGCAAACTACTGTAATAGAAGTATCATGTGAAACAATAAAAACCTGGCAATTATGGAACTCTTGTAGATGTTAGTCACTATGCTCTATGCTTTACACATGTTATTTTATTTAAGACCCCCAACAGATTATTAGGTAGAAATTATTATTATTATTCATTTTTCACAAATAATGAAAATGAGGCTGGGAAGATGAAGTAACTTAGTCTCCAACAGCCCCCACTTTCTCCAATGCCTGCCCCTCACGACTAAAAATGTCTCCTGAGGCTGTAAATGTCCAAGGGTGCATCTAGGCTACCTTGAAGGAACTATCCAAAGGCTCAAAAATGGATGGGTGTGGGAGGAATTTCCTGCCCAGTGGTAAGACTCCATGCTTCCAATGCCGGGGACCCAGGGTTCAATCCTTGGTCAGGGAACTAGATCCCAGATGCCACAACCAAGGATCCTGCATGCCCCAATGAAAACTGAAGATCCCACATGCAGCAACTAAACAAACAAACCAAAAAAAAAAAAAAAAAAAAGCCACACACTTGGTGCAGCCAAATAAATAAATAATAAAGAGCTTGGTGTCAGTGTGGTTCAGGCAGTTGCAAGCTTAGAGAAACACATCCTTCCCCAAACATGTTTTCTTCTCACCTCCTACTCTCCTGCCTCCCATCTTACTTTTAGTCTGCACCCTCAGATAATTACACTGTCTGCCAGACTGTCACCCAGGGGTCAACCCACCTCTCCCAAACTGCAAAGGGGTTTTTTGAAGCCTCTTTCCTTACTCTAGGAACACATACACATGCACCCCAACCCCAACCTGGGCTTTGCTCTGCAGTACTTCATGATAGCATATTTAAACATCAGAATAGCTCGTAAGTTTGAGGCTTCCTTTTGCTTGCCGGAGAGACAGAGGGAAGGGACTGGCCAAGTGTCTTTGAAACCTGGCTGTTCTCGGCAGCCTATGGGCTGGTAGATCCTGTCTATGGCATTTTGCCAAGGCTGTTCTGCTTCCTATTCCCTGGGGATGGACAAAAAGGAATGATGATGGTTGGATAAGTGGACGAGCCCTCTGCCAATGCCTTCGTTCCTTTAGATAAGAGCCAAGCCCTATCTGTGGGAGGTGATAGAGGAGGAGATCCAAGGGGGCTCTATCTTTTCTTCAACCATTCCCACACCTCCTAATTTATCCTGTATCTAGCTCTCAAAGCCTTCTCAAATCAGCCTTCCATGCTGATTTCTGGTTCCAAAGGTAAGGGCAGTCAGGATGCCGTCCTAGAGAACCTTTAAATTGCTGTAAGAGGTACTTTCAGACTCCTTGGAAAAAATTTCTGGGAAACCTGACAATTGTTTCTGCCACCTACCTATGACTGTAAAGTGCTCTGATGACTTCAATAAATATGAAATGGAATGTGAATGACGGATCAACACTGGTTTGCCATTGGTCTTTACTTGGTCACTGACCAACTGGTAGTTTAGTCCTTGTTTAAATATTTTCCCCTAGTAGGAAACATCCTATTAAAATTATGACTATTAGTAGCAAACATACACGGGATTTCACTGGCAGTCCAGTGGTAAAACTCCAAACTTCAAGTGGCAAGGGTTAGATCCCTGGTCAGGGAACTAAGATCCCGCACACCACGCCTCCAAAAAAAAAACAAAAAGAAAAGAAAGTAGCACACATACACAGAGTTCTCACTACAATGGTACAAGCCCACAATATTGGGACAATGGTGAACATTTCAGACCCATTAGAGGATAGTTTTGGAGAAGGCAATGGCACCCCACTCCCGTACTCCTGCCTGGAAAATCCCATGGATGGAGGAGTCTGGTGGGCTGCAGTCCATGGGGTCGCTAAGAGTCGGACACGACTGAGCCACTTCACTTTCACTTTTCACTTTCATGCACTGGAGAAGGAAACGGCAACCCACTCCAGTGTTCTTGCCTGGAGAATCCCAGGGACACGGGAGCCTGGTGGGCTGCCATCCACAGGGTCGCAAAGAGTTGGACACAACTGAAGCGACTTAGCAGCAGCAACAGCACAGGATAATTTGTTAAGAGAGAGAAAAGGGTATTTACTTGGTATCCTTCAGCTTGACCCAGATGATTCAAACCCTCTTTAGGAAGTCCTTACATGAACACAAAAAGAACATGTTTTTTATACTGCGCTGTTTCAAACAATAAGTCTCTGATGCAGACCATAATAAAATGAATTACAAATTATAAAATATTTCATCATTATCCTTTCCCACCACCTTCTCTTTTTCCAGTTATAGAGAATCCCGCTCTTTCATTCACAAAAGCCTCAGTTGAAACAAACATCCTAAGAAGGAGGCAAGTAGGCAGTGTAGGTAGAATTAGCTTCATGCAGTGGATGGAAAACTGAGGCTCAGAGTTCAGTGGTCTGCCCCAGTCACACAGTCTGTGATAGTATCAGGCTAAAACATTCACAACTCCAGTTCCCCAAAGGTTGACTCCTTTTCCTAGGTCTGGTGATTTCTGACCCTTGACCTCTGAACTTGAAGATCCAAAGGTGAATTCCTTTCTATCTGTATGTTAATGGTTTACTCAAGCATTTGTACTCTAATGGGCTATCAAATATATGGATAATATCACACATAATGACTATCACAGTTAATGAGCTATAAATGAAGTGGAAATTTGCCACCAAAAGTCCTAAGAAATAAGCAAACACACACACAATAAGTTTTGAGCTCTCTCTCCTTTTTCATTTTTGGCCACACTATGAGGTATGCAGAATCTTAGCTCCCAAATCAGGGGTCAAACCCATTCCCCCTACAATGGAAGTGCAGATTCTTAACCACTGGACCACCAAGGAAATCCCTTCGGTTCGATTTTCATTGAAACTTTGACTTAAAATGTCTTCCCTCATTGAGCGTTCTCCCAACATTTAATCAATCTGAAAGTACTTATTAATCACCTCCTGTGCAAGTGTCAGACTATCTTGGGGGGCTCCAAAATTATTGCAGATGGTGACTGCAGCCATGAAATTAAAAGACACTTACTCCTTGGAAGGAAAGCTATGACCAACCTAGACAGCATATTCTGAAGGAGATCAGCCCTGGGATTTCTGTGGAAGGAATGATGCTAAAGCTGAACTTCAGTACTTTGGCCACCTTATGCGAAGAACTGACTCAATGGAAAAGACTGATGCTGGGAGGAATTGGGGGCAGGAGGAGAAGGGGACGACAGAGGATGAGATGGCTGAATGGCATCACTGACTCGATGGACGACTCGATGAGTCTGAGTGGACTCCAGGAGTTGGTGATGGACAGGGAGGCCTGGCATGCTGCGATTCGTGGGGTTGCAAAGAGTCAGACACGACTGAGCAACTGAACTAAACTGAACTGTGCAGGTACAGAGCCAAGTATAAGTTTATATGGGCTTCCCTTGTGGCTCAGCTGGTAAAGAATCCGCCTGCAATTCGGGAGACCAGGGTTGGGAAGATCCCTGGAGAAGGGAAAGGCTGCCTACTCTGAAGTTATCCCTGAACTCAAGGAATTTGAATCTAACTGAGGAGAGACAAGCTCAGAGGAAACAATTACTAATAATTTGTTAAGAGAGAGAAAAGGGTATTTACTTGGTATCCTTCAGCTTGACCCAGATGATTCAAACCCTCTTTAGGAAGTCCTTACATGAACACAAAAAGAACATGTTTTTTATACTGCGCTGTTTCAAACAATAAGTCTCTGATGCAGACCATAATAAAATGAATTACAAATTATAAAATATTTCATCATTATCCTTTCCCACCACCTTCTCTTTTTCCAGTTATAGAGAATCCCGCTCTTTCATTCACAAAAGCCTCAGTTGAAACAAACATCCTAAGAAGGAGGCAAGTAGGCAGTGTAGGTAGAATTAGCTTCATGCAGTGGATGGAAAACTGAGGCTCAGAGTTCAGTGGTCTGCCCCAGTCACACAGTCTGTGATAGTATCAGGCTAAAACATTCACAACTCCAGTTCCCCAAAGGTTGACTCCTTTTCCTAGGTCTGGTGATTTCTGACCCTTGACCTCTGAACTTGAAGATCCAAAGGTGAATTCCTTTCTATCTGTATGTTAATGGTTTACTCAAGCATTTGTACTCTAATGGGCTATCAAATATATGGATAATATCACACATAATGACTATCACAGTTAATGAGCTATAAATGAAGTGGAAATTTGCCACCAAAAGTCCTAAGAAATAAGCAAACACACACACAATAAGTTTTGAGCTCTCTCTCCTTTTTCATTTTTGGCCACACTATGAGGTATGCAGAATCTTAGCTCCCAAATCAGGGGTCAAACCCATTCCCCCTACAATGGAAGTGCAGATTCTTAACCACTGGACCACCAAGGAAATCCCTTCGGTTCGATTTTCATTGAAACTTTGACTTAAAATGTCTTCCCTCATTGAGCGTTCTCCCAACATTTAATCAATCTGAAAGTACTTATTAATCACCTCCTGTGCAAGTGTCAGACTATCTTGGGGGGCTCCAAAATTATTGCAGATGGTGACTGCAGCCATGAAATTAAAAGACACTTACTCCTTGGAAGGAAAGCTATGACCAACCTAGACAGCATATTCTGAAGGAGATCAGCCCTGGGATTTCTGTGGAAGGAATGATGCTAAAGCTGAACTTCAGTACTTTGGCCACCTTATGCGAAGAACTGACTCAATGGAAAAGACTGATGCTGGGAGGAATTGGGGGCAGGAGGAGAAGGGGACGACAGAGGATGAGATGGCTGAATGGCATCACTGACTCGATGGACGACTCGATGAGTCTGAGTGGACTCCAGGAGTTGGTGATGGACAGGGAGGCCTGGCATGCTGCGATTCGTGGGGTTGCAAAGAGTCAGACACGACTGAGCAACTGAACTAAACTGAACTGTGCAGGTACAGAGCCAAGTATAAGTTTATATGGGCTTCCCTTGTGGCTCAGCTGGTAAAGAATCCGCCTGCAATTCGGGAGACCAGGGTTGGGAAGATCCCTGGAGAAGGGAAAGGCTGCCTACTCTGAAGTTATCCCTGAACTCAAGGAATTTGAATCTAACTGAGGAGAGACAAGCTCAGAGGAAACAATTACTAAGTAATCTCAATAGCTCATCAATGTTGACTATGATGATATGTAATGAGAAAACTGAGCCCAGGACATGGGTCTCTAGAAAATCATCAGTTGATGTGCCAGTAGGGATGGGCCTGAGTGAGCATTCCAAGGGCAAAAGGTCAGTCCTCTGTTATTGTCTGCAGTCTTCATGCCTTGCTGTCCTAATGGGTTAAAATTTTCTTAAGAGAGGAGACTATTTGCTGCTACATCTCTTTATTCCCCCAGGCTCTACTTTGAAAGTGAAAGTAAAGTTGGTCAGTCATGTCTGACGCTTTGAGACCCCATGGACTGGGGCCTACCAGGCTTCTCAGTCCATGGGATTTTCCAGGCAAGAGTACTAGAGTGGGTTGCCATTTCCTTCTCCAGGGGATCTTCTTGACCCAGGGATTGAACCTGCGTCTCTCCCATTGTAGGCAGACGCTTTAACATCTGAGCCACCAGGGAAACCCGGTCTCTACTTTAGCAGTTGTCAAAAGCATGTGGGATTTTCCTGACCCAGGGATCGAACTCGGGTCTCCTGCATTGCAGGCAGATTCTTTACTGTCTGAGCCACCAGGGAAGCCCATTGTTCCCGTAATGCTGCAAATTATTTAAGTCTCTGTGGTTCAGTTTCCTCATCTGTAAAACAAGTACCTATTTCATAGAGTTGCTATGAGGAATAAATTAATTCCTGCATGTTAAGGGTGTGGAAAAATGCCTGGCACACATGGAAATAGCAACCCACTCCATTTTTCTTGCCTAGAAAATTCCATGGACAGAGGAGCCTGGTGGGCTAGAGTCCATGAGATCACAAAAGTCAGACATGATTGAGCACACACACATGCACAATTGTTAGTAAAGGCCATAGCTTATGTTACAATCCCCTATCTGTGTTATACAGTTCTAGAGGTTTGGACAGATGTACCCTGTCATGTATTCACCATTACAGAATCATTCAGAATAATTTTGCCAGCCTAAAAATCCTCCGTGCCTCACCTATTCATTCCTCCCTTCTCCTGCCCCCAATCTAGGGCAACCCTTGATCTTTTTTATTGTCTCTATAGTTTTGTCTCTTCTAGAATATCATATAGTTGAAATCATACAGTAACCTTTATAGACTGGCTAGTTTCCCTTAGAAATATACATTTACGTTTCCTCCATGTCTTTTTAGGATTTGATCATTCATTTCTTTTTATCACTGAAAACTTCTTCGCTGTGTAATATACCACAGTTTGTTTATTCACTCTCCTGTCAAAAGATTACCTTGGTTTTTTTCTAAGCACTCATGAATAAAGCCGCTATAAACATTTGTGTGCAGGTTTTTGTGTGAACATAAGTTCTCATCTGAGTAAATAACTAGAAGCATGATTACTGGATCTTATGGTAAGACCATGTTTAGCTTTGTAAGAGGCTGCCAAGCTGTCTTGTAGAGTAACTGTACCATTTTACATTCCCTCTAGCAAGAACGAAGATCATGGCATCCGGTCCCATCCCTTCATGGGAAATAGACAGGAAAACAGTGGAAACAGTGTCAGACTTTATTTTGGGGGGCTCCAAAATCACTGCAGCCATGGTGATTGCAGCCATGAAATTGAAAGATGCTTACTCCTTGGAAGGAAAGTTATGACCAACCTAGATAGCATATTCAAAAGCAGAGATATTACTTTGTTGACTAAGGTCCATCTTGTCAAGGCTATGGTTTTTCCTGTGGTCATGTATGGATGTGAGAGTTGGACTGTGAAGAAGGCTGAGTGCCAAAGAACTGATGCTTTTGAACTGTGGTGTTGGAGAAGACTCTTGAGAGTCCCTTGGACTGCAAGGAGATTCAACCAGTCCATTCTGAAGGAGATCAGCCCTGGGATTTCTTTGGAAGGAATGATACTAAAGCTGAAGCTCCAGTACTTTGGCCACCTCATGCAAAGAGTTGACTCATTGGAAAAGACTCTGATGCTGGGAGGGATTGGGCGCAGGAGGAGAAGGGGATGACAGAGGATGAGATGGCTGGATGGCATCACGGACTCGATGGACGTGAGCCTGAGTAAACTCCGGGAGATGGTGATGGACAGGGAGGCCTGGCATACTGTGATTCATGGAGTCGCACAGAGTTGGACATGACTGAGCAACTAAACTGAACTGAACTAGCACAAAATAAGAGTTCCTATTACTCCACACCGTTGCTTGTATTTGCTGTGTCAATGTTTTGCAATTTCACCATTCTAAGAAGTATTTAGTGATATCTCATTGCTGTTTCAATTTGCAGTTTCCTAATGACATAGATGTTTAGCACCTTTTCATATGCTTATTCCACCTGCTTATCTTCTTTGGTGGGTATCCAGATCTTTTGCCAATTTTTTAGTTGTTTTTTTTTAATTGCTGAGTTTTAAAATTTCTTTGTGTAGTTTGGATAGAAATCCTCTATCAAATATCTGTTTTGCAAAGTATTTCTCCCAATCTATGGCTTGTCTTTTCACTCCCTTAGGAGTTATATTATTATTTTTTAAATTATTTATTTACTTTTATTTTTGGCTGCCCTGGGTCTTCACGGCTGCATAGGGTTTTTTCTTGTTGCAGAGCACTGGCTCCAGGTGCCCAGGCTTCCATAGTTGTGGCACATGGGCTCAGCTGCTCCACAGCAAGTGGGATCTTCTTGGACCAGGGCTCGACCCTGTGTCCCCTACATTGGCAGGTGGATTCTTAACCACTGGGCCACTAGGGAAGTTCAGGAGTCATATCATTTTGAATGCAAGTTAATAGTCCTTGATCTCCAAGGGTCAGTATTTCACTGTGGCATTATTTTATTACCAGTGCTAGCTTCTTTCACAAAATAAATATAGAAGAGGCAAAGACAGATGAAAATATCCTAAGGAACTCAGAGCAGTTTCAAATCCTCAATTAAGGGTGTTCTTAGCCATGTTGGCTACAAATGCAGAAGGACATTAGACATTTTCTGTTGTAATTAGAAATTAACAAGAATAGGCTCAAACAGAATCAGAAAAGTTACATTTGAACAGAATTTTATTAGGAAAAATCTTGCCCTGAATAAATGTTTGGAAATAAAGACTAAGTTTCTCCTTCTCCCAAAAATCTAGTACCTTCCATGGGTACTTTTATAGCCACCAAGTTCTTTGCTTTAGAATAAGCCTTTGTATATAATAAGTTCCATAGGGAGCATGTCCACAAAGGGGTATTAAGTCTTTGAGGGGTTGTTATAAATCTTATTTCCTGGACACATTAACAGAAACCCAGCCCAGGACAACCCCCACCCCCACCCCTCTGTCCCTACCTAAAGAACTTTACAATGTCAGCTAGTCATCCACATTAATGACTTCATCCATTACCTGGCTGAAGCACTGCAATCATTCTGAATCAGAAATAGCTCCATGCCACATCTCTGGAGGGGAGGGGTAGAGAAATTGCAAAGAAGACATAGGCATGGACATGAACCAGCTGAAAGTTTTCCAGGAACATTTGAAACATTCTTTTTACTCTTGTGACAAGTGACATGGGTTTTCTTAATGAACACATACAGCCAAAAAAACCCCAGTTCATGCACTGAAAAGTCGTCTTATAATGAGCTGCAGTGCTCTGAGAAACCATTCCAGACCCACATGCTTAGAGGTGGCGTCTGAAGACCCTGTTCTCAGACCACCTGGGCGTGGTGTCCAAGCCTTACCCTGGCCTTTAGGAAAGTCTCAAGGCCACCACTCAGGGTGGCTTCTCAGCCACCAATGGCAGCCTGAAGGAAAATGCAATCTAAAGCCTTCTAGCAGAGGAAATATAAAGAATATTTTCTACAGCACAGTAAAAGTTTCATTAAAAAAAAAAAAGAAACACAACTATTGTGGAAAACTCAAAATTAAATGTACTTTAAAAAAAAATCTGGTTGGAGATGGAAATGGCAACCCGACCAGCATCCTTGCCTGGGAAATCCCATGGACAGAGGAGCATGGCAGGCTATATTCCATGGGGTCTCAAGAGTCAGACACGACTTAGTGACTAAAACACCTAAACTCTTCATTTCCCATCTCAGCCCCATAATCACTGATCTACTTTCTGTGTAAGTTTGTGTCTGGCCTCTTTTCACGTTGCATAACGATGTTCATCCATCTTGCATTATCAGTATTTCATTTTTTAGTGCTTTTTCTAATCCATCCATTGATAGACAGTTGGATTTCTCTCTACTTTTTGGCTACTGTGAATAAAAGTGCTATAAATATTTTTTTAAAAATCTGGTAAATATTTTGCTGGGAAATTCATACTTTAGAGAAACTTTGGGGCTCCTGGACAGAGGGTGTTAACCTGCCACATTTTCAGATCAAAACCACTGTTTTGAAAGCATATACCTTCAGAGGAAACACCAAGGAGAACCTGGGTCCCTTGTACTTAGGACGCTCTCTGTGTACGGACTGCCTGTGTGCCAGGAAGTCAAACGCCACAGAAAGCTGGCTTGAGCCCTATTCATACTGGCCAGTGCAGAGAACTGTTTGTTTTGTTTTTCAGCCTGCCCTGACCATATCTGTTCCTTATCTCTCCTCTTCCACTGTGATTTTATTTACCAGGGCTCCAGAAACAACAGGGACTGTAGAATCTCCACACAGAAGACAGAAGACAAGACTCCCAGGGAGTTGGCGGGGTCTGCACCCTGAGGAGCCAAAGGTGGGGTTTTCAGAGCGGCCACCCATCCCCACCAGGCACTCAGGCTCAGGAACTGTGACCAGCACTGGAAGGAGCCAGCCTGGTCTAAAGAAGCTCTAGAAACACAGTTTCTCTAAGGGAAGCCAAGCGCTTACACTGTTCCTCCCTACACAGAAGTTCTCCTGTTCTGTGTTCTGTGTTGGTTGCTCAGTTGTGTCCAACTCTTTGAGATCCAATGGACCGTAGCCCGCCAGGCTCCTCTGTCCATGGGATTCTCCAGGCAAGAATACTGGAGTGAGCTGCCATTCCCTTCTCCAGGGGATCTTCCTGATCCAGGGATTGAACCTGTGTCTCCTGCACTGCAGGGAAATTCTTTACCATGTGAAGCACTAACAGCTCCATTTGCCACCATTCTGCCATTTCATTCTGGCCTTCTCTTTCATTTCTTCTTTTCTTCCCTAGATTTCAGGACCTCAAGGTCAGAGCAGCCTTACCAGTCCCCGAACACCCTTATTTTTTGGCAGGATGTTTTGACTGTGGAATGAATACCTCCAAAAGGCAATCTGGAGCCCTCAGCTAGACACCCACAAGTTCAAGAGCACACCTGTGACTTCAAAGTAGAAGCCAGGCTCCTCAGCTTTATTATATTTTTAAAATTTTATTGTTAAATGTTTCATGTCAAGCATGAAAAGAGTCTGGTCTGAGGTAATACTCAAACTATGAGCTGTAATGCTGCAGAGAAGAACCAATTCTGACTCCATGTTGGAACTGTTTCTTCAACTTGCTTTTAGTTGCTATTGTTTTTATAATCATACCTAATGGCCTGCTTCAGAAAACCCAGGCCCTCTGCCTGACTATTAAACTAAAAGTGCTTTTGTTCAGCTCACAAAGAGGTCATCTGACCCTGCCCACCTGTGAAAGAAAGAAAGAAGAAAAGAAAAAAGAGATTAACACATCCATTCCCTGCTCCTGGCCATTCCGGGGGATGTTTTACAAGACTGATGGCCCTTTTTACTTTACTGCCTCATTGACTCTCCCTCTCCATCTATCCTAGATGCTTCTCTCTCTGGGTCTATAAAAGAACCTGGCATCCAAACCCTGATAAGATGGTTCTTTTGAGACATCACTCTGCCATCTTCTCGGTTTGCAGGCTTTCCAAATAAAGAAGTATTCCTTATCTCAGCATCTTGTGTCTGATTTACTCTCTGATTCATTGGCCTGTCGTGTGACCAACAGAGCGAGCTTGGACTTGGTAACAATAACAACTGCTGGTTCACAAAACTATTGTCTGGTCACTGTAAGAAGCATGCAGAAATTGAGAGCATTGACTCAATGGACGTGAATTTAAGCAAACTCCAGGAGACAGGCTGGCATGCTGCAGTCCATGAGGTCACAAAGAGTAGGACACAACTGAGCACTGGAACAATTTAGAAACTTTCGCAGCAGTTTCACAATCACTTTATGTCCATTTAATCTATTATTAAAAATTAGGGGGCCTACATTTTATATGTCTTTTTGGTTTAATTTTTATATATCAATTTTTATTATATTTACAAAGACATTGGGCTGTATTGGATTTCAAACTTAAAAAGAAGAAAAAAACCTTTAGAAAGAGAATGCTGTAGAAAATGTTCATGTATTCATTAGTTAACCAGGGTTTGTCAAATTTGAACATTTCATCACATTTGCCTTTGACTTTTCAAAGAGATAAGACATTGCATATCACTCTTCCTTTATCTTTCCCTTTCCTATCTTCTGGCCCACCTCTCTACCTCCCTCTTCCCTCCCCCTCCCTTCCTCACCCTCCCCTCCCTCCCTTCTCCCTACCTCCCTCTTCTCTCCTTTTCAGGAGAGAAAAGGCAGACAGGGAGAAAGGGAGTCACAGTGACCTAGCATGGACAAGCAAAGCCCAAGCACAATGAACAGGATGCCCATACGAAGGGAAGGGTACAGAATGTCAGGGCCCAGGAGGGGTGAGGAGGGTGTTCATGCAGAGAGCCAGCCTCTAGCATGGGAAATCACAGCCCAAACAAGAGAGGAAGACTTCCACACGGGCGGAAGGGTGATGAAGGGACGGAAGATGAGCTATATTTGAGGGAATATAATAAGCATAATAGGAGCCGGTTTCTATGGAAAAGGGGAAAACTAGAATAAATTCCGTGGCTTTGGCCTGGAATTAGTTGTGTTGATGAGAGCATATGGTTTTCCATATGCATAGATCAACAACAACAAAAGTAAATATATATGTAATTGTGTGTATATACATGTATATATGTATATTCCTTAACTCTTTCCGCTGGGAGCAGTGACACCCTCTAACGATGAGCACATCTTAGGCCCAGATCTTCTAAATACTGTTCTCCACTAAAAGGAATGGAGGCTCTTGGAGAACTACCTGATTTTAAAGTTAGGACTAAGCAAGAAGTACAAGATGAGCCTGAAATACCTTCTGCCAGAAACTAGAAAGCATTTAAAAAGGGATGAGACTGTGTTAAAGGACCAGGTGTGATCTTGAATGAGCTCCCAGTGGTTAATGTGAACATGATTTTGAACATAAAATTAAATAATATATATTCATGTATCCATTAATTTTACACACACACATATATATATAGCTTCTGAAGTAGCACTAGTGGTAAAGAACCTGCCTGCCAATGCAAGAGACATAAGAGATGTGGATTTGATCCCTGAGGGAGGGCATGGCAACCCACTCCAGTTCTTGCCTGGAGAATCTCATGGACAGAGGAGTCTGGTGGTCTATGGCCATAGGGTCACAAACAGTTGGACACAGCTGAAGCAACTTAGCACACATGTACATATAATAAATTATAATCTATTTACTAAAAGCAGAATCGTGAGCCCATATAAATGTAAATAAATAAATGAATAACAAAGGTTTGAAGAGAAATGAGATATTTATGTAGTTATTAACTATAAAGAAGAGAGTACCCTTATGGTGGAGAAACCTACTGCCCTACAGTAGGGCAGACCCTACTATAACCACATAATGAACATCATTAGTAATGGGACAAACTGAAATTGTCACCATCTGATATACAATGACGAGAACACAGCACACTTTTGTAATAGTCCTGCCAAAGGCATACAATCTAATCACAAGGAAATAACAGAGTTTTGTGTTGTTGTTTCATCATGAGGCACGTGGGATCTTAGTTCCCTGACCAGAGGCTGAACTCTTGCTCCATGCAGTGGAAGCAGAGTCTTGACCACTAGACTGCAAAGGAAGTCCTGGAAATATCAGAAAAATTAAAAGCACATTTTGTTACAATATAATTAATGCAATATAATTGATCTGAAATCTTCAAAAGCAACGTGGTATTTATAAAAGTTAACAAAAGACAGAAATTCGGAGTAAAGAGGCGCAACAACTAAATGCAGTGCTGGATTCTGAATCGAATCCTTTTGATCCAAGTGGCAAAACCTGAAAGGGGTCTGAAGATGAGATAGTAGCAATGTCAATAATACCAATTTCTTCATTTTAATGAGGTTATTGTGATTATGTGGGAAGTGTTCTTGTTTATAGAAAGTACACTCTGAAATTTATGAGTCTGATGTGTTATAAGTCGTCGGTTACATATTTTTAAAGAAATTTTCAAATGAATTTTTATTAGTTTACCAAATCTTAAAGATTTTAGTAAATTTCAATTAGAGATAATTTCTTTTTCACTAATATGAAGATTTTATTAGTTCAAAAGCTAATAATCTAATAGTCCTAGTTCCAATGAAGTTTATTTATCTCTTTCCGTAATTTTTACACTGAATGTGATAACAATGTGATCTGAAACTCAGTACCCCATGAACTCTCACTTTATGAAATTATTACAAAAACATGCATAGAAATCTAAACACGTCAGTTACAGTTAACTGTTAGTAACATGCACATACACATATTTGTGTGATTTGTGTAAGCTGAATTTTCAAAGATGTTCTTGGACATAAACCTACATGAAACACAGCCAGAAAAACAAGTTATTAAAAGTCTTCAATGAAAGTCAGCCTTAGAACCATGTTGGAAAGTTTTTTTAGCTACGTAGATTTTAAACAGTTTTCTTGAGGTATATAATATGCCTGCCACAAAAGTCATCCATATAAATGAACAATCCGATAATTTTTAGTAAATTTATACAGTTGTGCAACCACCACCACAACTGAGCCTTGGAACTTTTCCCTCACTCCACAATATTCCCCTGTGCCTGTTTGCAGACAGCCCCAGCTCCCTCATTTGGGATCATAGAAAGCAGAGTCAAGATCAACCACTTAGTCTTAAATGAGTCCAATTAAAAAATGCTTGTATTATGTTCCAATATTTTTCTGTAACATTCTGACTGTTTTGAAACAACTATAATTAACTACAGATTCTTCTTCTCTCCCATTTCTTTAAACTGCCCCCCCAACACTGAGATTTAATATTTTAAATCATGCATGTATATGTTTTTATCTATATATAGTCTGAATTTATATTCATAAACAAGGTGTACCGTTCTACAAACTTTAGAACTATATTATCTGAAATCATGGTGTTTTTTTGTTTTCAGTTTTGGTTTTTTTCTCAAAACTGTGTTTTTGAAATGTATCCCTTTTGATGCAGGTAGCTCATAGTCATTCATTTTAACTGTTGAATGCTATTCCATGGTGTGAACATCTCACAGTGTATTTATATATTTAATTTCCTATTAGTGGATATTTCACTTGTCTTTGTCTCTTCACAAACAGTACTGAAATAAAGATTGTTGGTCCTCTTGAGCCCACATGAAAAATTCCCTAGGGAGAGTACCTGGATGCAGAATCACTGAGTGGGAAGGCAGGAACATTTTGAGCCTTAATATATATTGCCAAATTGCTTTCCAAAATAGTCATATTTATTTGCATTCTCCCCAGCCTTTTGTGGGCTTTCCTGGTAGCTCAGCTGGTAAAGAATCCGCCTGCAATGCAGGAGACCCTGGTTTGATTCCTGGGTTGGGAAGTTCCCCTGGAGAAGGAATAGGTTACCCACTACAATATTTGTCTGGAGAATCCCCATAGACAGAGAAGCCTGGTGGGCTACAGACCTGGGGTCACAGTCAGACACGACTGAGCAACTAAGCAGAGCACAGCACTGAGCTCATATAAATGTAAATAAATAAATGAATAACTTAAGGGTTTGAAGAGAAATGAGATATTTATATAGTTATTAACTATAAAGAAGAGAGTACCCTTATGGTGGAGAAATCTACTGCCCTACAGTAGGGCAGACCCTACTATAACCACATGATCATAATGAACATCATTAGTAATGGGACAAACTGAAATTGTCACCATCTGATAGACAATGACGAGAACACAGCATTTCGTAAGCAATCCTACTGGTCCACAACTGGGCTAATACATAGTATTGTCAGACTTGTGATTTTTGTTCATCTTCTATGCATTGAATAATATTTTGGGATTGTATAATTTGCATTTCTCTTATAATAAATTATGCTGAGAATCTCTTCACATTTATTGACTATTTAGCTTTCTTTTTTCTATACCTTTTTTATTTTTTTTGGTGCATGTGGAATCTTAGTTCCCTACAGAGAAGCCTGGTGGGCTACAACCTGGGGTCACAGTCAGACACGACTGAGCAACTAAGCAGAGCACAGCACTGAGCTCATATAAATGTAAATAAATAAATGAATAACTTAAGGGTTTGAAGAGAAATGAGATATTTATATAGTTATTAACTATAAAGAAGAGAGTACCCTTATGGTGGAGAAATCTACTGCCCTACAGTAGGGCAGACCCTACTATAACCACATGATCATAATGAACATCATTAGTAATGGGACAAACTGAAATTGTCACCATCTGATAGACAATGACGAGAACACAGCATTTCGTAAGCAATCCTACTGGTCCACAACTGGGCTAATACATAGTATTGTCAGACTTGTGATTTTTGTTCATCTTCTATGCATTGAATAATATTTTGGGATTGTATAATTTGCATTTCTCTTATAATAAATTATGCTGAGAATCTCTTCACATTTATTGACTATTTAGCTTTCTTTTTTCTATACCTTTTTTATTTTTTTTGGTGCATGTGGAATCTTAGTTCCCTGACCAGGGGTCAAAAATATCCCCTGCCCCCCTTGCAGTAGAAGCGCAGAGTCATAATCACTGGATTGGCAGGGAAATCCCTCTTTTTTGATATCTTTTGTTCTTTTTTCTATTGGGTTGTCTGTCTTTTTCTTCTTGATTAGGAAGAGCCCTTATATATTCCAGATACTAATCCTTTTTGGTTATGTGTATTCCAAGTATCTTCTCCCAGCCTATGGCCTGCATTGTCATTTTGTTGGTGACACATTTTTTCCTTTAGAAGAATTTTCATTTTCATGTAATTAAATGTATTATTCTTTGCCTCTATGGTCTCACTAGACCCTCCATTCTCTGGAAAGAGGAGTTGTATCTATCATATCCTCTTTTTATTCCCAATGCTTAGATCAGTGACTGGCATCCATTTCAGTTCAGTTCAGTTCAGCCGCTCAGTCGGGTCTGACTCTTAGTGACACCATGGATTGCAGCATGCCAGGCCTCCCTGTCCATCACCAACTCCTGGAGCTTATTCAAACTCATGTCCACTGAGTCGGTGATGCCATCCAACCATCTCATCCTCTATCGTCCCCTTCTCCTCCACCTTCAGTCTTTCCTAGCATCAGCATCCAGAGTCAGTTCTTTGCAGTAGGTGGCCAAAGTATTGGAGTTTCAGCTTCAACATCAATCCTTCCAATGAATGTTCAGGACTGATTTCCTTTAGGATGGACTGGTTGGATCTCCTTGTAGTCCAAGGAACTCTCAAGAGTCTTCTCCAACACCACAGTTCAAAAGCATCAATACTTTGGTGCTCAGGTTTCTTTATGATCCAACTCTCACATCCATACATGACTACTGGAAAAATCATAGTCTTGACAGACCTTTGTTGGCAAAGTAATCTCTCTGTTTTTTAATGTGCTGTCTAGGTTGATCATAACTTTTCTTCCAAGAAGCAAGTGTCTTTTAATTTCATGGCTGCAGTCACCATCTGCAGTGATGTTGGAGCCCCCAAAAATAGTCTGACCCTGTTTCCACTGCTTCCCCATCTACTTGCCATGAAGTGATGGGACCAGATGCCATGATCTTAGTTTTCTGAATGTTGAGTTTTAAGCCAGGTTTTTCACTCTCCTCTTTCACTTTCATCAAGTGGCTCGTTTGTTCTTCTTTGCTTTCTCCCATAAGAGTGGTGTCATCTGTACATCTGAGGTTATTGATATTTCTCCCAGTAATCTTGATTCCAGCTTGTGCTTCATCCAGCCCAGCATTTCTCATGATGTACTCTGCATATAAGTTAAATAAGCAGGGTGACAATACACAGCCTTGACGTACTCCTTTTCCTATTTGGAAATCTAGTGGAGTCTCAATAATATTTGTTAAGTGAGCAAATAAGTTAATTAATGGATAAAAGTTTTGTGTATTTTGTGTCTTAATACTGCTACTGCTAAGTCGATTCAGTAGTGTCTGACTCTGTGCAACCCCATAGACGGCAGTCCATTAGGCTCCACCATCCCTAGGATTCTCCAAGCAAGAATACTAGACTGGGTTGCCATTTCCCTCTCCAATGCATGAAAGTGAAAAGTCAAAGTGAAGTCGCTCAGTCGTGCCCGACTCTTATCGATCCCATGGGCTGCAGCCTATCAGGCTTCTCCGTCCATGGAATTTTCCAGGCAAGAGTCCTAGAGTGGGCTGACATTGCCTTCTCAATAAATCCTTCCAAACCCTGGACTCATAAAGATTTTTTAAAAATATTTTCTCCTAAAAGCTTAGTTTTGCTTTTGTCTTTAATCAAGTCAGAACTGGCATTTGCATATGGAATGATGTAGGAATATATTTCTCCTCCCATACCCATCTGAATAACAAATTATCTCAGTATTATTTATTGAAAAGTTGCTGACCCTAGTTTTCCAATATGTGAATTTTAAGGATCAGGTATGGGAAAGAAAGGTACTTTGCCTTCTGTTTTGGATTCCATTGCCTCTTAGTGCTGCATCTTTAAAGGAAATCTATCTCAAAATGTTTGATCCTAGTGGAACATGACTGAATATTCTGGCAATATGACACAAGCTTTTCACATTTCCTTCAAATTCATGATGGGTGTTTAGTCAAATAACCTCCTGCTCCACTTCCAAATTCATAAATACTGAAGCATCTGTGCCTGGTATAGAATAGTCACTTATTATATAATGATTATTTCTCAATTCTTGGCATTTGGGAAAGTCTACAGGTGGCCAACTTGTAGACAGTTACCAGTGTCTATCACAGACATTGCAGCTAATCACATGAGTTCTCACTCTTTAAGCACAAGATAAGGTTTCACTCTCCTAAAAGAATTATGGTCTAACTCTTACACATGAGAAGAAGCATAGAACTGGAAAAATCCCCCATTATTACATGTTTTGGATATTTTTATTACCGTACCATATACAAAATAAAAAATAAAATTAGAAAAGGGTCTTAAACCAAAAAAGATCTTACTTTCCTGCCATCCTTAGAGTTACAAGTGATCATGTGATTTACTTGGGCCAATGAAGTGTGAGTAAAGGCAACGTTATACCTCCAAACAGATAAATTTAAAATAAGTTCCTTTCCTGCCCCTGTGTCCTTGAATCTTGTGTCAAGATGTAACCTCTATGAGCCTGTTTCATGAGAAGACTGACATTACTGGACATTTTGCTTAAATTCTTGGTTAAGTTGCTGTTATAATATACCATGCTGGCTTGTTTTAAGCTACTGGGGCTGCTTGTTGCCATAGCATGACATAGCCTACCTTGACTGATACTCCACTAAAACCATCTCAACTTTGCTAAAAACAAATAATATCTTACTACCAAAAAAGAACAGGATTTAGAGGCTGAAAGCAAATGGTTCAATACAAATTTGGTAAAGGTATCTCTAGTTTCCATTTAACTTGAGATTTTAGGTAAGCTAGAAAAAATCCAGATATGCATTGTCCAATACAATAGCCACCGGTCATGTGTGACTATTAAGCACTTGAAACATGCCTTATGTGAAAAGATGTGCTACACAAATACATGAGATTTAGAAGACTCAATCTGAGAACAAGAATGTAAAATAACTCAAGCCTTTTTAATGCTCATTAACTGCAGAAATAATGATATTTGGATATATTGTACTAGATAAAACAACAGACATGAGTTTGCACAAACTCCAGGAGATAGCGAAGGGCAGGGAAGCCTGGTGTGCTGCTGCACCATGGGGTTGCTAAGTCAGACGTGACTTAGACGTGAAAAGCAACAAAAATTGATTCTTAAAATTTTAGTGTAGCTTACAAAAAATTACATATGTGGTTTGCATTTGTGGCTTGAATTATACTGCGACTGGGCAGCACTGATCTAGACCAGGGGCCAGGAAAAGATGGCCTGTGGACAAAATTCAGCCTTCCACTTGTTGTTGTTGTTGTTGTTGTTGTTGTTTGGAGTGAGAGAGTGAGACATCACCTTTATTTCTTAATTTCATCACCTTAATGCCTTTATATCTTCTTTATTTTCCATTTCCTTCTGTCTTACTTCCTAAGAAATTGGAGTGGTGAGTCAAGGACTGGAAGCACCTTTCTGCTCAGGAGGCACTCTGCATTGGAAGACAGTAAGAACCAGAAATACGAGTCACATGTATGTTTTAAAATTTTCTAGCAGTACCGTTCAATGAGAAGAATCCTTGTCAAGGAGGGATTGACTCAAGATGACAGAGTAGAAGGACATGAGCTCATCTCTTCCTGCTAGTGTGCGTGGCCAGTGACTCACCACAGGGACAGAGGAACTGGCTGTAGCAGTCCTGGAAGGTGCCTCATCCACCATTTGTTTTCATAAATAACGTTTTATTGGAAATTAGCCACACTCATTCATTTCTGTATTGTCTACAGCTGTTTCTTGCTGTAGTGGCAGAGTTGAGCAGTTGCAACAGAGACTGCATGAACCAAAAGGCTGAGGTATTTACAACCCAGTCCTTTACATCAAAAGTTTACTGACCTCTGATCTAGCCAATACAGCTTGGGAAAACATTCCAGGGCTAATGTTCTTATCTAAACATTTCTTTCAGGGTATTTCTGCAAAATGCTCCCTCCCCAATTCAATTGATTATACATGTATTGAGGGTTTCATGTGGTAGTGTCAGTTTGATTTGATTGTATATCTTTCAGATATACAATATCCTGACCTCTTATTTTCTTGATCCTTCGTCTGTAATGATTTTGAATCCATCCTGCTACAGTCACTCATTCCCATGGCCATCTGTAGATCTTTGTCATTTCATACTCTTTGTTACACATCCATCTATAGTCTCAGTAAAGCATCCCAGTCTCCAGTCACCATCTTATATTTCCAGCTCACTCCTTTACATATTCAGACCTCCATTCTTCTGGGTCCTTAGGCCAAAAACCTTGGAATCATCCTTGTCACCATTTCCTATGGCAAAGAGAGGAAGTGTATAAACAAGGAATGCAGGGAAAAGGATTTCTCATGTGGGGTCATCAGTGATCTTGTAAAGAGCAATTATTTTGGAGAGTAGGGACAAAATCCTGTTTATAGAACCATGAGGACAATGTTGTATTTCTCCTGCAACTTGCTGGAGTGTGAGTAGTCAAATTCAGCAAATGATGTGGGCTATCACAAACTAATAAATAACAAGGGGAAAAATATAAACAACCTCAGATATACAGATGACACCAGCCTTATGCCAGAAAGCGAAGAGAAACTAAAGAGCCTCTTGATGAAAGTGAAAGAGGAGAGTGAAAACGCTGGCTTAAAACTCAACCTTCAAAAAGCTAAGATCACAGCATCTGGTCCCAACACTTTGTAGCAAATAGATGGGGAGACAACAGAAACAGTGACAGACTTTATTTTCTTGGGCTCCAAAAGCACTGTAGATGGTGATTGCAACCATGAAATTAAAAGATGCTTGCTCCTTAGAAGAAACGTTATGACCAACCTAGATAGCACATTAAAAAGCAGAGACATTACTTTGCCAACAAAGGCCTATATAGTCAAAGCTATAGTTTTTCCAGGAGTCATCTGTGGATGTGAGAGTTGGACAATAAAGAAAGCTGAGCACCAAAGAATTGACGCTTTTGAACTGTGGTGTTGGAGAAGACTCTTGAAAGTCCCCTGGACTGCAAGAGGATCCAACCAGTCCATCCTAAAGGAAATCAGTCCTGAATATTCATTGGAAGAACCAATGTTGAAGCTGAAGCTCCAATACTTTGGCCACCTGTGAAATGTGAAGAGTGAACTCATTGGAAAAGACCTGGATGCTAGGAAAGATTGGGGGCAGAAGGAGGAGGGGATGACAGAGGATGAGATGGTTGGATGGCATCACCAACTCAATGGACATGAGTTTGAGCAAACTCCAGGAGATAGTGAAGGACAGCGAAGCCTGGGGTGCTTCAGTCAAAGAGGTCGAAAAGAGTTGGAATGACTTAGTGACTGAACAACAGCAATCAGTTTATGAAGCCGTTTCAGAAAGGCTTGAAACTTTAGCTTTGAATTTGTACTTTCTTTTTTTTCTGAAGGTCTTTCAGAGTTTTGCCTTAGGAAAGTTACTCAGAAAGAAACTGTCACAAAATATCTTGATGAGTGAGTTAAGGAGTGTGCTGAAATATTCCAGCTACAAGCTAAATGAGGTACTAAGATGGGAGGTAGGGGGACCAACAGACACTGGGAATCAAAACGAGAGATATTTGAGATTTCCCTGGTGGAGCAGTGGTTAAGAATTGCCTTGTAATACGGGGGACATAGGTTCCATCCCTGCTTGGAGAACTAAGGTCCCACATGCCTTGCAGCAACTAAGCCCACACCCCACAAATACTGAGTCAGCATACCACACTAGAGAGTCCATACACCACAACTAAGATGCGACACAGCCAGATAAATAATTATGTTTTTAAAAAAAGAGAGATACTTGTCAGATGTTCTCAGAATTAATCATATTTGGAACTCACTAAGCATGGGTGAAGAGAGAAAAGATTGTGTCAAAGACAGCCAGAGTGTTTGAACATGGATCCCTGGGAATCTTGAAAGCAGGAAGAGACACTGTACCTCAGAGTTGATTTGAGGGGAAGGTGATGGCTTTGGTCTTAACTATTTTGAATTGATACAGCTGAGAGACAGACTGGTGAAGGTGGCAACTGTAATATGGTCATGGAACTAGAAAAGGTAAGTTAATCTGTGGTTTAGAGATCTGTGTAGAAATAAAAGTCAAAGTTCCAAATGACTATAAACAACAATACTCTCTTTCATTGGGGGTTACGTTCTGCTAAGAAATACCTGAAATATCCTACATATTTCTTTCCCCATCTGTACTCTGCACTGTGACTAATCAGTAGGCAGATCTGTCTGTGTTAAAGACCAGAAAGTTGAAATTAAGGGCTTCCCTGGTGGCTCAGATGGTAAAGCGTCTGCCTGCAGTGCAGGCGACCCAAATTGACCCCTGGGTTGGGAAGATCCCCTGGAGAAGAAAATGGCAACCCACTCCAGTACTCTTGCCTGGAAAATTCCATGGACTGAGGAGCCTGGTGGGTTACAGTCCATGGGGTTGCAAAGAGTGGGACACGACTGAGCGACTTCATTTTCACTTTCACTTTCATTTTCAATCAACTTGTATTCACAGAGCTCACAAATAAAGGATGAGAACCTGAACCCAGACCTGCATGACTTCATGTAGTCTGAAACTTGAATTTGATCATAGAAGAAAAAGTCGTTGAAGGAGACAGAAAAGAACCTTTAAAAGAAAGAAAATCGTAAGCTATAGGCTACTTAGGATAAAGAAAAAAGGAATTTCAAGGAGAAACTGACCAGTCAAATGCCAGCAGATCTTAAAAAAAAAAAAAAAGACCACTGGGTTTAGCTGTTACTGTACATTTCAGTGGATGGAGAAGGGCAGGTTCCCAAGGTTAAATCTGAACAGGCCCAGAGTGAGGAATGAATGAGGTTATTTTTCCAGAGTTTTACTTTCGTTTCAGGTTTGAAGTGTTCGTTAACAAAAGAAACCACTATAAACAATTTTAATATTTAATAGTGGATTATTTAACTTAATTTCAACAGACAATCATTTAAAAAAGGAAAGAAATAGAAACAATAGAGAAGAGTAACAGCACATACATCACCGAACTGGACCAACCAACATCAAGGTTGAAACAGCCTGCTGGGAAGTCCCTCGTGAACAGCAATCTGAAGTCCCAGTTGGGAAAAGCTCCCTGACGGGGCAGTACATCCGCTCTATGAATCAGACTTCAAATTTTAGTTTCTGGGGTTCCTGCTTATAATCCCAGGCTGCAGACTGATATCATCATCAGTTTGTCCGCAAAAACGCAGGTTTGGTTTTACTTTAACCTCTTTACAGTGCTGTTTGTTTTATCTTGTGAGTCGTAGGTTTCTTTTAAACCCTTAGCAGTGGACCAATAGCTCAAGAATTCCAAGACCCATTCCTTTTCTTATCTAAAGCACCATCTGAGACTAGCTGTGCTTACAGGCAGGCAAAGAATCCAGGAAATGTCCATGCAGGTCAAAACAAGAACAGAGGCCTGCTCTGCTGCTGCCTCTGAAGCCTGAATAAGACTTCCTTCAGTTTAATTTCTTTAACAGAGGATGGTGCCACCACAGGGTCACTAACTCTCCTGGTTGCCTAGAACTCTCCCAGTTTTAGCCCTGAAAGTCCCCTATCCCAGGAACTCCCAGCTGTTTATCCTAGAGGTGGCAGGTGTTACAGACTACTTTTCTGTGTGTGTGTGTGTTAACATACACATCACATAAAATGTATCATCTCAACTATTGTTAAGTGCACAATCCAGTGATATTGAATACATTAAAAATGTCAGCCATCACCATCATTCATTTTTATAACCCTTTACATCTTCTAAACTGAAACGCTATGCCCATTAAAAAATAACCCCCTCTTTCCCCTTCCCTGCTATAGACCACTTTGAAGAGGTTGGGCAACAAAGAACAGAAAAATAAGGTGTATGTTTGAAAGAGAAGCAAGTTCAAGGAAAGAGTCTTTTTAATTTAATTTTTTGATTTTTGGCTGAGCTGGGTCTTCATAGCTGCGTCAGCTTTTCTCTAGTTGTGGCAAATGGGGGCTACTTTAGGTGCAATGCTCAGGCTTTTCATCGTGGTGGCTTCTCTTGTTGGGGAGCACAGGCTTGAGGCATGTGGGCTTCAGTAGCTGTGGCTCCCGGGCTCTAGGGCACAGGCTCAGTAGTTGTGGCAGAAACCCGATCCTGTCTCCTGCATGGGCTGGTGGATTCTTTACCCCTGAGCCACCAGGGAAGCCCAGATTTTTTATTTTTATTTCAAGATTTTAAAAAAACCTGTGAATAAGTGAAGAGATTTTAAAATGTGGGGAGGAAAAAAAAGCAACCAAGAGCAGGAAAAAATTGTTGGCCCCAGAATGTCCCAGAGGAAGTGAGACTATATTGTCTTGAAAGGCAGAGAACCCTGTGCCATGTCTACCCCGGCCTTCAGATTGGATTTGCAGCTAGCTACCTAATCCTGAGTCTCTAACAAGCAAGAAGTTCCTAGATCCCAGCCTTCACGCACCTTAACAGATCTGCTGTGTAGCATGGAACTCCAGTCAGACACTTAAGGTCTTAAATCCCAGTTTTGCAGTACTTGTGAGACCGTGGATATTACAACCCATCTGAGTCTCAGTTTCCTTCTCTGTGAAATGCAGTAATATTACCTTCCTTGGTCAGGTGGTTACAAAGGTAGAGTATGGCAGGTCCCAAGTTCCCAAGCACTGACTACTTTTACTGTTTCTCCTAGCTGGTGCTTAGGAATTTTCTCACTGGATATCTGTAGTCTGTGAATACCTCGTCCCTCACTCACCCCATCACCATCTATCCTGAGGTGTAGTCTGGGGCGATAACAGGGCTGGGGCAAGGATAGAGGTGAAGTAGGGTAATGAAAACTCACCTCATGGCTCTGCTATTGAGAGCTGGGCTTACAAACTAGCCTGCCTGCTTCCCTTTCCACTGCCAGTAGCAGCCTAGTGATATGTTTTTGGATACAGGCAGAAGAAAAGTGAGGTTCATATATGTTTCAGTAGAACCCCAGACTCTATCTAGCACAGGAGGCCTGGGGTGGAGAGGAAGGGCGGCAAGATGGTGGAAAACCAGATAAAAAGCAGGCACATGATGGATACTGAACTATTGTTGCAGTGAGCTGAACTCTTGGCTTCCCAATTCTATGCTTCAATTGTTTAGTTGATCTTCCCCAGGGCAGATCTCTGTTGTGCTCTGTGGAGGTTTTCCCATCAGACTGACACTCTGACTTCCAGGATATCTGGATGGAATATCTGATGGGAAGATAACTGATAGGGAGATAGGGAAGGCCTTATTTACATGAAAGAAAATGAAAGTAGCTCAGTCATGTCCCATTCTTTTTGACCCCATGTACATCATATACTCCATGGAATTCTCCAGGTAAGAATACTGGAGTGGGTAGCCTTTCCCTTCCCCAGGGGATCTTTCCAACCCAGGGATTGAACCCAGGTCTCCCGCTTTGCAGGTGGAATCCTTACCAGCAGAGCCACAAGGCCACAAGTTCAAATTATTTTAAAACAGAATTGCTTGGAAATCAACTGATAGGCATCAACTATCTTGAGATAAGAGAAAGCCTTTGCCTTTCCTGGAAGAAACATTTTTGATTGCTAAAACTCTTGATGAGAAAAAGTTATACACTGTGGGAAACTAAAAAAAAAAAAAATTAAACTATAGTAACAAATTAAACATTTCACTATTCATTATTGCATAATGAGAGATTACTATTATCGTTGCCATGCCTTACCAGAATGCGTGCTCAGTTGCTTCAGTCATGTCCAACTGAAAGGTCTTTGTGACCCTTTGGACTGTAGACTGCCAGGCTTCTTCTTCCTTGGGATTCTTAAGGCAAGGATACTGGAGTGTGTTGCCAGGCCCTTCTCCAAGGAATCGTCACAAACCAGGGATTGAACCAGTGTCTCCTGTGTCTCCTGAATCACAGGCACATTCTTTAGCACTGAGCCACCAGGAAAGACCCCCTCACCAGAATTCAGTTCAGTTCAGTTCAGCTGGTCAGTCATGTCTGACAATTTGCAATCCCATGGACTGCAGCATGCCAGGCTTCACTGTCCATAACCAACTCCCAGAGCTTGCTCAAACTCATGTCCCTGATGAGTCGGTTCTTCATATCAGGTGGCCAAAGTATTGGAGTTTCAGCTTCAGCATCAGTCCTTCTAATGAATATTCAGGGTTGATTTCCTTTAGGATAGACTGGTTTAATCTTCTTGCAGTCTAAGGGATTCTCAAGAGTCTTCTCCAAAACCACAGTTCAAAAGCATCAATTCTTCAGTGCTCAGCTTTCATTATAGCCAACTCTCACAACCATACAAGACTACTGGAAAACCAAAGCTTTGACTAGACAGACATTTGTTGGCAAAGTAATGTCTCTGCTTCTTAATATGCTGTCTAGGTTGGTCATAGCTTTTCTTACAAGGAGCAAGTGTCTTTTAATTTCATGGCTACAGTAACCATCTGCAGTAATTTGGGCGCCCAAAAAATAAAGAATAGTAACACTGAAATTTATAATCTGACCAGTGTCAATATAACACTGTCGCTCAATCTACTGGATTTGAAGTCAGGAAACATTCTTGTAATCCTAGCTCCCCCTAGCTGTGTGCCTGTGGGCAAGTTGCTTAACCTCTCTGAAACTCAAATGTCTCCACTGTATAAAGGGAATGGTGAATGATAATAGTACCTATCACCTAAGATTGTTGTGAGGCTTAAACAATATAATGTATGCCAGGCACTTACCATAGTGTTATCAATTCAGCTCAGTTCAGTCATTCAGTCCGATTTTTTGAGAGCCCAAAGACTGCAGCATGCCAGGCCTCCCTGTCCATCACCAACTCCCAGAGCTTGCTCAGACTCATGTTCATCAAGTTGGTGATGTCATCCAACCATCTCATCTGTTTCCCCTTCTCCTCCAGCTTTCAGTCTTTCCCAGGATCATGATCTTTTCCAGTGAGTCAGTTCTTTGCATCAAGTAGCCAAAGTATTGGAGTTTCAGCTTCAGCATCAATCAATATTTCAATGACTCTTCAGGACTAATTTCCTTTAAGAAGGACTGGCTTGATTTTCTTGCAGTCCAAGGGACTCTCAAGAGTCTTCTCCAACTCCACAATTCAAAAGCATCAATTCTTCAGTGTTCAGCTTTCTTTATGGTCCAAATGTCACATCCATACATGACTACAGGAAAAACCATAGCTTTGACTAAACAGACTTTGTTAGCAAACTATGTCTCTGCTTTTTAATATGCTATCTAGATTGGAAGTGGCAACCCACTCCAGTGTTCTTGCCTGGAGAATCCCAGGGACAGTGGAGCCTGGTGGGCTGCCATCTATGGGGTTACACAGAGTCAGACACGACTGAAGTGACTTAGCATCAGCAGCAGATTGGTCATAGCTTTTCTTCCGAGGTGCAAGCATCTTTTAATTTCATGGTTGCAGTCACCATTTGCAGTGATTTTGGAACCCAAGAAAATACAGTCTGTCACTGTTTCCATTATTTTCCCATCTATTTGCCATAAGTAATGGGACCAGATGCCATGATCTTAGTTTTCTGAATGATGAGTTTTAAGCCAGCTTTTTCACTCTTCTCTTTTCACCTTCATCAAGAGGCTATTTAGTTCCTTTTTGCTTTCTGACATAAGATGTCATCTACATATCTGAATTTATTGATATCTCTACCTGCAAGCTTGATTCCAGCTTGTACTTCATCTGGCCCTGCATTTTGCTTAATGTACTCGGCATATAAGTTAAATAAGCAGGGTGACAATATATAGCTTTGAGGTACTCCTTTCCCAATTTGGAACCAGTCCATTGTTCCATGTCCGGTTCTAACTGTTTTTTCTTGACCTGCATATAGGTTTCTCAGGAGGCAGACAAGGTGGTCTGGTATTCCCATCTCTTTAAGAATTTTCCACAATTTTTGTGATCCACACAAAGATTTTAGCATAGTCAGTAAAGTAGAAGTAATATTTTTCTTGAATTTTCTTGCTTTTTCTATGATCCAGTGGATGCCGACAATTTGGTCTCTGGTTCCTCTGCCTTTTCTAAATCCAGCTTGAACATCTGGAAGTTCTCGGTTAATATACTGTTGAAGCCTAGCTTGGGAATTTTGAGCTTTACTTTCCTAGCATGTGAGATGGGTGCAATTGTATGGCAGTTTGAACATTTTTTGGCATTTGCCTTTCTTCAGGATTGGAATGAAAACTGACCTTTTCCAGTCCTGTGACCATTGCTGAGTTTTCCAAATTTGCTGGCATACTGAGTACAGCACTTTCACAGCATCATCTTTTAGGATTTGAAATAGCTCAACTGGAATTCCATCACCTCCACTAGGTTTGTTCTTAGTGATGCTTCTTTAGGCTCACTTGACTTCACACTCTAGGATGTCTGGCTCTAGGTGGATGATCACACCATTATGGTTATCTGGGTCATGAAGATATTTTTTGCAGAGTTCTTATATTCTTGCCACGTCTTCTTAATATCTTCTGCTTCTGTTAGGTCCATATCATTTATGTCCTTTATCGCGCCCATCTTTGCATGAAGTGTTCCCTTGGTATCTCTAGTTTTCTTGAAGGGATCTCTTGTCTATGCTGTTCTATTGTTTCCCTCTATTTCTTTGCACTGATAACTTAGGAAGGCTTTCTTATTTCTCCTTGCTATTTTTTGAAACTCTGCATACAGATGGGTATATCTTTCCTTTTCTCCTTTCACTTCTCTTCTTTTCTCAGCTACTTGAGGAGGCCTTATAAATACTGTTATAAACAGACCCAAGTATTATCATTAAGATAACAAAATACCTGAAATTATATTTAGCATAGTTTTGGCTTTAAGAGCAGTTATAATATGCTAATTTTAAAATGATCATCTATATTTGATACAGGCTATAAAGGTCTGATAACCAACTGACATGGGCAAAAACTATTTACCAAGTGAATCTTCCAGAGAATGAAATCAGTTCGTGTTCTTGTCTCTCCCATTGTCTCTACAGCACAGCTTTCAAACCATAGCTTTTTGAACAATGCTCATGTGACTAAAAAGAGTTAACAAGACTTCCAAGAATCTTAGTTTATCACCCAAGAAAAGCTCAGGTGCTGGAAGATTCTGATTCATTTACCTCGAATACAAAGGGTGAACTAACAACCGGCCTACTGTTTGTTTTGATAAGTGGCATAAATTTAATTTTTAAGTGCATTAAACTAAAATTTAGACTATATTTTAAAAGATCATATCAAAAGAAACCCCATATAATGACAATTAGTCAACATTTATAATTCAAATTTTTAACTTGTATCATTGTAGTTAACAATTGCCTATTTACATCACCTAACTTTTTTTTTGTCAGCAATTCCCTCCACTGTATCAAAGAGGCATAAAAACAGAAATATGTTTGAGAGGATTGAGCATTTACAGTTCTTTACTGCCTTATAAGAGATTTAGTTAAATAATGGGTTTTAAATATTCTTTTTAAAAGGGCATAGGATTGGAATGAAAACTGACCTTTTCCAGTCCTGTGACCATTGCTGAGTTTTCCAAATTTGCTGGCATACTGAGTACAGCACTTTCACAGCATCATCTTTTAGGATTTGAAATAGCTCAACTGGAATTCCATCACCTCCACTAGGTTTGTTCTTAGTGATGCTTCTTTAGGCTCACTTGACTTCACACTCTAGGATGTCTGGCTCTAGGTGGATGATCACACCATTATGGTTATCTGGGTCATGAAGATATTTTTTGCAGAGTTCTTATATTCTTGCCACGTCTTCTTAATATCTTCTGCTTCTGTTAGGTCCATATCATTTATGTCCTTTATCGCGCCCATCTTTGCATGAAGTGTTCCCTTGGTATCTCTAGTTTTCTTGAAGGGATCTCTTGTCTATGCTGTTCTATTGTTTCCCTCTATTTCTTGCACTGATAACTTAGGAAGGCTTTCTTATTTCTCCTTGCTATTTTTTGAAACTCTGCATACAGATGGGTATATCTTTCCTTTTCTCCTTTCACTTCTCTTCTTTTCTCAGCTACTTGAGGAGGCCTTATAAATACTGTTATAAACAGACCCAAGTATTATCATTAAGATAACAAAATACCTGAAATTATATTTAGCATAGTTTTGGCTTTAAGAGCAGTTATAATATGCTAATTTTAAAATGATCATCTATATTTGATACAGGCTATAAAGGTCTGATAACCAACTGACATGGGCAAAAACTATTTACCAAGTGAATCTTCCAGAGAATGAAATCAGTTCGTGTTCTTGTCTCTCCCATTGTCTCTACAGCACAGCTTTCAAACCATAGCTTTTTGAACAATGCTCATGTGACTAAAAAGAGTTAACAAGACTTCCAAGAATCTTAGTTTATCACCCAAGAAAAGCTCAGGTGCTGGAAGATTCTGATTCATTTACCTCGAATACAAAGGGTGAACTAACAACCGGCCTACTGTTTGTTTTGATAAGTGGCATAAATTTAATTTTTAAGTGCATTAAACTAAAATTTAGACTATATTTTAAAAGATCATATCAAAAGAAACCCCATATAATGACAATTAGTCAACATTTATAATTCAAATTTTTAACTTGTATCATTGTAGTTAACAATTGCCTATTTACATCACCTAACTTTTTTTTTGTCAGCAATTCCCTCCACTGTATCAAAGAGGCATAAAAACAGAAATATGTTTGAGAGGATTGAGCATTTACAGTTCTTTACTGCCTTATAAGAGATTTAGTTAAATAATGGGTTTTAAATATTCTTTTTAAAAGGGCATCTGTATACACTTATTTATTTTACAAGCTATATATTTTAAGAAGTTCATTTTAGGCAAAACATTTACTTTCCTTTTAAGCTTATTTCTAACTGTTTATGTAAATATGAAAATGTTAAATCTTTATTTATTTGTTTACTTCATTGTATTTCTCCTGAAAAAGAAAATTTAGAAGCAAAGGTTATAAAATAGACACAGTTTCCACTGTAAATGAGCTTAAGGTCCAGGAGAGTAGATAGACATTGAACAGGTCTTCACAACTGTGATGAGCCTTAGAAACAGAGAGTTGTGCATGTGGGTGTGCTTGGTCGTGTACAGCTCTTTGAGACCCCATGGACTCTAACCCACCAGGTTCCTCTGTCCATGGGATTTTTGAGGTAAGAATTTTGGAGCAAGTTACCATTTCCTTCTCCAGGGGATCATCCCAACCCAGGGATCAACCTGCATCTCTTGTGTCTCCTACATTGGCAGATGGATTCTTTTACCACTGTGCCACCTGAGAAACCCTTAGAAAAATGGTTATGCAGGGCAGTTGGGGACAGAAGGGGATTTACCAGCAATTTGGGGTCATTAGAGAAGGATACTTGTGCTGGACCCTTGGGCTGAGGCAGCAGAAAGGAGGATGAGGATATCACTGGTCCAGAAAGCATCCTCGGGGGTGCCTAGGAACAGAGAAAAGTGTGGTGAGCAGAGGGAAAGAAAAGGAGAATGGCCCCAAGAGGAGGTTGGAGAGGTAGACAGGGGCTGACTCATCAGAGCCTTATGGACCATAGTGTGAATTTGGACTTGATTCTCAGAGCATTGGGCAATCAACTGAGAAGTTGTATGCAAGGAAGTGGCATCATCATTTTTTGCAGTTTTAAAAGAAAACCACATGGAGAGATAGAAGAAAGGAGCCAGAGTAGAAGCAAGGTTTAGCAGTCCAGTGGACAGATGATTTTGGCTTGTACTAGGATGCCAGTAGGGAACAGAAAGAGATGGTTAGCAGGTGGAAGGGACAGGATCTCATGTTTGATTACATTTGAAGGATTAGAGAGATAAAGAGCCAAGTATAATTGCCAAATTTCTGGCTTGAGCCCCTAAATAGATGGTGATGACTATTCGTGCAGGTTAGGAACCCTGCAGGAAGTACAGGTTTGGAGAGAAGGTGCCAAGTCTGAGATGAAGATATCCAATGGGCAAGTGGATGCTGGGATCTGAAATAGTGCAGTCTTGTTGAAGTCTTAAATTAAGGAGTCATTGTTTTTAAAAGGAATTTTAAGTCATGGGAGTTGATGAGATGGCCAACCAGTGCATGTGAACTGAGAAGGACAACAATCTTACAATACAACCTGGAAAAACTCTAACGCTGAATGACTGAGTGGGTGAAGACTGAGGGAGTGCTATATCACAGAAACCGAGGAAGAGATATGTCTAAGTAGAGATCAATCAATTTGCTGAGCTCAATTGAGCTGTCAAATAAGAATAATAAGAAATATCTTCTGTACTTACCAATATGGAATGAAGGTTACAGGAAGCCTTAAGTTTGCACACACTGAGTAGGCCTGGAATTTTAAAAGATGTTTGTTTTTCATGCAGTAGACACTGGAGAACCACATCAATTTGGAGGCAAGAGGGTATGATTATAGCTCTGCCTGCTCCTGCTGCTGCTGCTAAGTCACTTCAGTCGTGTCTGACTCTGTGCAACCCTGGAGATGGCAGCCCACCAGGCTCCCTCGTCCCTGGGATTCTCCAGGCAAGAACACTGGAGTGGGTTGCCATTTCCTTCTCCAATGCATGAAAGTGAAAAGTGAACGTGAAGTTGCTCAGTCATGTCCGACTCTTCGCAACTCCATGGACTACAGCCTACCAGGCTCCTCCGCCCATGGGATTCTCCAGGCAAGAGTACTGGAGTGGGGTGCCGTTGCCTTCTCCAATAGCTATGCCTAAAAGGTGTTAGTTCAGTTCAGTTGCTCAGTCATGTCCGACTCTTTGCGACCCCATGAATCGCAGCACGCCAAGCCTCCCTGTTCATCACCATCTCCCGGAATTTACTCAGACTCACGTCCATTGAGTCCGTGATGCCATCCAGCCATCTCATCCTCTGTCGTCTCCTTCTTCTCCTGCCCCCAATCCCTCCCAGCATCAGAGTCTTTTCCAATGAGTCAACTCTTCGCATGAGGTGGCCAAAGTACTGGAGCTTCAGCTTTAGCATCATTCCTTCCAAAGAAATCCCAGGGCTGATCTCCTTCAGAATGGACTGGTAGGATCTCCTTGCAGTCCAAGGGACTCTCAAGAGTCTTCTCCAACACCACAGTTCAAAAGCATCCATTCTTCTGTGCTCAGCCTTCTTCACAGTCCATCTCTCACATCCATACATGACCACAGGAAAAACCATAGCCTTGACTAGACGGACCTTAGTTGGCAAAGTAATATCTCTGCTTTTGAATATGCTATCTAGGTTGGTCATAACTTCTTCCAAGGAGTAAGCGTCTTTTAATTTCATGGCTGCAGTCACCATCTGCAGTGAGTTTGGAGCCCAAAAAAATAAAGTCTGACACTGTTTCCACTGTTTCCCCATCTATTTCCCATGAAGTGATGGAACCAGATGCCATGATCTTCGTTTTCTGAATGTTGAGCTTTAAGTCAACTTTTTCACTCTCATCAAGAGGCTTTTTAGTTCCTCTTCACTTTCTGCCATAAGTGTGGTGTCATCTGCATATCTGAGGTTATTGCTATTTCTCCCAGCAATCTTGATTCCAGCTTGTGTTTCTTCCAGTCCAGCATTTCTCATGATGTACTCTGCATAGAAGTTAAATAAGCAGGGTGACAATATACAGCCTTGACGTACTCCTTTTCCTATTTGGAACCAGTCTGTTGTTCCCTGTCCAGTTCTAACTGTTTCCTCCTGACCTACTTACAGATTTCTCAAGAGGCATCTTAGGTGGTCTGGTAACTCAGTAGCAAATACATAGCACACAGACAGGAAGTGGGGAGGGAGTTAAGAGGCTACTGCAGTAGTCTAAGCAAGAAGAAAACCTGAATTAGGAGCTTGAAGTAAACCTAGAAAATAAGAGTTAAAGGTTGTATCAATCAATGATCTTTCAGTTGCAAATGAAGAGCATAACTTTTGGCTTCAGTAACAAAAACGAGGACTTCCCTAGTGGTCCAGTGGTTAAGAATCTGCCTGTCAATACAGGGGACACAGGTTCAATCCCTGGTCTGAGAAGATTCCAAATACTGCATAGCAACTGAGCCCATGCACCACAGCTATTGACGCTGCACTTTAGAGTCCCTGAGCTGCAACCACTGAACTCATGTGCTCTAGAGCCCGGACTCCACAACTGGAGGATCCACCACAATGGGAAACCCTCCAACCACAACAGAGAATAGCCTCTGCTCACTGCAACTAGAGGAAGCTTGAGTGCAGCAACAAAGACCCAGAACAGACCCCCGCCAAAAAAAAATCAGGGAAAAAAAATGTGAAAATGTTATCAACCCTCTAGAGTTGATCCCCAAGAACTGTCCTCTTGTGTAGTGTGACTGGTGCCAATAGAATGAGACCAAGTTTGGTTCAGAAACAATGGAAAGTTTTATTCTTGGATCAAAGAATGGAGAGGTTCAAGCAGTCCACACTCTCTTCCAACAAATAGAGAGCAGGCTGCTTTATAGGGATCTCATCATCAGTAGGCTTTCCAGGTGGCGCTAGTGGTAAAGGACCGTCTTGCCAACGCAAGAGACGTAAGACATGCAGGTTCAATCTTTGGGTCAGGAAGATACCCTGAAGGAGGGCATGGCAAACACTCCACTATTCTTGCCTGGAGATTGCTGTGGACTGAGGAGCCTGGTGGGCTACAGTCCATAGGGCTGCAAAGAGTCTGACACAAGTGAGGCAACTTAGCACACACACACATATGAGCAGGAGGGGAGGGGCAGAACTCTCGTGGGGCAGGTGCAGTGTCTCTGCACACGGCCTCATGCCATCTTGATTCGAGGTGTCCTGGGCAGCTGTATGCTGCCTACAGAGCTGAAGTGTGGGCACTGCCCTTTAGCACTAGGAATTCTGGTTTAAGCACCAGGTGCTGGGCTTCTATACGTGGCACTCTGATAAAAATGAATCTAGACTAAGAATAATGAAAGGATTAAAAAATAATTAGACTTTATTTTGTGATAATGATTCTGTTTTTATTTCCTGGGAATTGTTAGTGGGTTTTGCTAATGAGAAATCCTTCCTCTGTCTTTTGTCCTTCTCTTCATTCTTGAGGAGCCAGGTCTGTCTTCTGCAACTGCTTCCTGCTAATCTGAGATGATGTCATAATGCCGGGTAGAGGAGGAACAGAACTTCTCTGCGGTTGCCTTTAGAAGTGTGTGGTTGTTACCAGGTCTCAGCCCTGAGTTTTCTGTATCCCTGAGCCACCATATTGTCTAACCTTTGGAGACAAAGACACTATACAGTTTAGGATGCATGGCCCACATACTAGCAAGAGAATAATGGCCATAAGGGGCCCAAGAAAGGTAGAAACAGAATGATGCTGGGGAGGGCTTCTTTTATCCCTCCACATTTGTTCAGCCAGAGTAGTCTGCCTGGTTTCTGCAGCCAAGTTGCTTTTTCCAGTAGTCTGTCTGCACTTTCATCAATCAGACCACTTCCACCAACATAAAGCCAATACAAAGTTTTGACCAGTGCACAGGTCCCTCCCAGGTCAGCTAACAGATAATCTAGAACAATTCAGTTATCTAGGACTACGCTGGTCAGTGAATCAGCAGACTTTTGTTATAGTTTGAGGTCAAGACTTCTCATATTGGCCACTGTTGCCCTGGTAGTTGTTAATTTTAAAAAAATTTTTTATTTAGTTAGTGTTGGTTGTCCTGGGGCTTTGTTGCTGCACTGGCTACTGGTTGCAATATGTTGCTTCTCACTGTGGTGGCTTCTCTTATTGTGGAGCACAGGCACGGGGCATGAGGGCTTCAGTAGCTGGGTTCACGGGCTCAGCAGTTGTACTTTCCATGCACTAGAGCACAGCCTCAATAGTTGTGGCCCAGGGGCTTAGTTGCTCCACAGCATGTGAGATATTCCTGGATCAGGGATCAACCTGTGTCTCTCTCATTGGCAGGCAGATTCTTTACCACTGAGCCACCAGGGAAGCCCCGTTACCTTTTTATTATGGTGACAGAGTTGCTCCAGCCAAGGTTACTAGCACCCCTATGACTGCAGTGATTCCTTCAGTTAGTAGTCTGCTCTTTGGGGACCAAGTTTTGTTGTGTTTCAGAAGAGAAGCTTTAGGTGGGAGAACGGTTTGCAGGAGTGGTCAAAGGGGTCTTTTGCTCCAGGTTGTACTTCTAGAGTTTAGGGCTTATGGTCCCTCCTCACTTGAGTATGATGTGCCCATGGAGTGATCCTCTGCAACTCCAGGGCAGAATGGGTGGTTAGATTCACCAAGTGAGCTTCATTCCAGTTAGGAGTGGGCTGATCATGCCAGCTGCTGGTTTTCCAGGTTTTTAGGTTTGTCCCGTCTCCTTGCCAGAAAGAGTGGCAGCACTGGTTACATACTCTGTAAGAGGTTTCATAATTCCTCCTGTCTGGAGGGCATACTTGAGTTGCTCCATTTCAAGGGGTCTGAGGTGTCCCTTCTCTTGGGCTTGGGGGATGATGGATCTACCATACAGAAGTTCAAAGGCATTTAACTTTAACTTATGCCTTGGGGCTAACCACATGTTAAGCAGGGCAATTGGGAGTAACCTAATCCAATTTTCTTGAGTCTCCTGGCATAGCCTGAGTAAGGTCTGATTGGATCTCCCTACTTTGTTCAAGGATTGGAGTATCCAGACTGAATGCATGGTCCATTTATGCCTAGGGCACTTGTTACCACTTTTTTTCACATGAGACACAAGTCATTATCATTTTGTAGGGATCCTGGCAGCCTAAATCTGGGGAGAGCTGCCATTTCAGATCTAGCAGGGAACGCTTCTACCCACCCTGAAAATGTTTCCACTAGCACCAAAACGTATCTGAAATCGCCCGTAGTATGCTCAGCATGACAGTGAAATCAATTTGCCAATCTTCCTCAAGATATGTCCCTCTGGTCTGATGGGCCTTATCTGGGGGCCTTTGGGGGTCTACATTCCCCTCTGGAGGTTGTTCATTGAAGATGGGACAAGCTTTAGCTATCCAACTGATTACACTTTTCATGGTAGGCGTTACTATGACTTCAGCTAATCAATCATACAGGGCTTCCCTACCGTAATGAGTTCCTTGCCAACCCAGCCTCCCTGGTGGCTTGACAAGCTGTGCTTTAGAGAAAGAAGTATTGCTCGTGTTCACTAGCTAGCAATCATGGCCTCCTATATCTCTACTGAAACCCCATTTCTGGGCTTTGTCAGATTCTTCCTCTGTATTGGCTGGGGGATAATTGGAGGGAACCAACCTCTTAGGTATGTGTGTGTGTTAGTCACTCAGTCATGTCCGACTCTTTGACACAACTCTGCAGCCAGCCAGGCTCCTCTGTCCATGGGGATTCTCCAGGCAGGAATACTCGAGGGGGTTGCCATACCCTCCTCCAGGGAGTCTTTCCAATCCAAGGATCAAACCCAGGTCTCTGACAATGCAGGCTCATTCTTTGCCATCGGAGCCACGAGGGAAACCGGAAGATCTCATCCTCAGGGAAGGAAGGGAGCAGAGTTCTCTCAGGGCAGGCTCAGCTGTGCTACTTAGGCCCCAGACTGCTGTGTGGGTTCAGCATCCCTGCACACGGCCCCCAGTCACCATTCTGAACTGAGATGTCCTACAGCGCTTCTGTATTTGAACCCTGAGCTAAGTATCTGGCCCAGCTGTTTAACTCTAAGAACTCTGGTCTGAAGTGCAGAGTTCAAGGCCTCTGCATGCAGCCCTTTATCACCAAGTGAAACTAGAAGAAGTACAAAGGGGAAAAAACGCTAGATTTTATTACCTAGATTCTATTTTCATTTCATTTTTAGTCCCTGGAAATTATTAATGGGCTTTGCCAAGGATAAAAATTCAAAGACAACGTTAACTTCAGGCTAAAGCTGTATCTTCATGACCCATATAATCACGATGGTGTGTGATCACTCACCTAGAGCAAGACATCCTGGAATGTGAAGTCAAGTGGGCCTTAGGAAAGAAGAGTTGACTCATTGGAAAAGACTCTGATGCTGGGAGGGATTGGGGGCAGGAGGATTAGGGGATGACAGAGGATGAGATGGCTGGATGGTATCACTGACTCAATGGGTGTGAGACTGAGTGAACTCTGGGAGTTTGTAATGGGCAGGGAGGCCTGGTGTGCTGCAATTTATGGGCTCGCAAAGAGTTGGACACGACTGAGCAACTGAACTGAACAGAAGCAGAAGATTAAGAAGAGGTGGCAAGAAAACACAGAAGAACTGTACAAAAAAGATCTTTGTGACCCAGAGAATCATGATGGTGTGATCACTGACCTAGAGCCAGACATCTTGGAATGTGAAGCCAAGTGGGCCTTAGGTAGCATCACTATGAACAAAGCTAGTGGAGGTGATGGAATTCCAGTGGAGCTATTTCAAATCCTGAAAGATGATACTGTGAAAGTGCTGCACTCAATATGCCAGCAAATTTGGAAAACTCAGCAGTGGCCACAGGACTGAAAATGTCAGTTTCATTCCAATCCCAAGGAAAGGTAATCCAAAGAATACTCAAAGTACCGCACAGTTGCACTCATCTCACATGCTAGTAAAGTAATGCTCAAAATTCTCCAAGCCAGGCTTCAACAATATGTGAACTGTGAACTTCCAGATGTTCAAGCTGGTTTTAGAAAAGGCAGAGGTTCCAGAGACCAAATTGCCAACATCCGCTGGATCATGGAAAAAGCAAGAGAGTTCCAGAAAAACATCTATTTCTGCTTTATTGACTATGCCATAGCCTTTGACTGTGTGGATCACAATAAACTGTGGACAATTCTGAAAGAGATGGGAATACCAGACCACCTGACCTGCCTCTTGAGAAACCTGTATGCAGGTCAGGAAGCAACAGTTAGAACTGGCCATGGAACAACAGCCTGGTTCAAGGCTGTATATTGTCACCCTGCTTATTTAACTTACCTGCAGAGTACATCATGAGAAATGCTGAGCTGGAAGAAACACAAGCTGGAAACAAGATTGCTGGGAGAAATATCAATAGCCTCAGATATGCAGACGACACTACCCTTATGGCAGAAAGCGAAGAAGAACTAAAGAGACTCTTGATGAAAATGAAAGAGGAAAGTGAAAAAGTTAAAACTCAACATTCAGAAAACTAAGATCATGGCACCTGCTCTCATTAATTCATGGCAAAAAAAAGGGGAAACAGTGGAAACAGTGGCTGACTTTATTTTGGGGGGCTCCAAAATCACTGCAGATGGTGATTGCAGCCATGAAATTAAAAGATGCTTACACCTTGGAAGGAAAGTTATGACCAAGCTAGACAGCATATTCAAAAGCAGAGACATTACTTTGCTGACTAAGGTCCATCTAGTCAAGGCTATGGTTTTTCCAGTGTTCATTTATGGATGTGAGAGTTGGACTGTGAAGAAAGCTGGATGCTGAAGAATTGATGCTTTTGAACTGTGGTGTTGGAGAAGACTCTTGAGAGTCCCTTGGACTACAAGGAGATCCAACCAGTCCATCCTATAGGAGAACAGTCCTGGGTGTTCATTGTAAGGACTGATGTTGAAGCTGCAAGTCCAATACTTGTCCACCTGAATGGAAGAGCTGACTCATTAGAAAATACCCTGATGTTGGGAAAGATTGAGGGCAGGAGGAGAAGGGGACAACAAGATGAGATGGTTTGATGGCATCACTGACTCAATGGACGTGGGTTTGGGTGGACTCTGGGAGTTGGTGATGGACATGGAGGCCTGGTGTGCTGCGGTTCATGGGGTCACAAAGAGTTGGACACGACTGAGTGACTAAACTGAACTAAACTGGTGTCTATATGCCATTTCTTAGACTTATCAGCCTTGACACTTTGTAGTGATGGCTTGCTATAAGTGATGAATGTTCGCCTCACATTAGTCTTATACCTGTCACCATTCCTCAAGCAGCTTTCTAAGAAAGGGTATATGGAGGTAAATTTGTCAGTGCTTTTACCTGAAAATTTCTTTATCATTCCCTCCCACTTGATTAATGGTTTGTCTGGATAAAGAATTGTAAATTGAAAAAAAGCTTTCTATACAACCTTGACGGCATCACTCTACTATTTTGTGTTGCTCATATAACAAACAAAAAACCATCAGTGCTTCTGATTCTAATTTTCTCTAGAGTCTTTTAATATCATTTAACCCTTGGAATTCTGAAATTTTATAATAATGTGGTTCTTTTTGAATTTATTCTATCTGTAGCAGGTAGACCTAAGCAGATTCAAGCTGTGTATCTGCTTTCACTGCTGGAAATTTTTCCTGTTTTAATTCTTTGATAATCCCCCTCTTCTCTTTGACCCAGCAGGTAAAGAATCTGCCTGCAATGCAGGAAACACAAGAGATGTGGGCTCAATCTTTGTGTCAGGAAGATCCCCTGAAGGAGGAAATGGCAACCCACTCCAGTGTTCTTGCCTGGAAATTCTCATGAGCAGCCAAGCCTGGTGGGCTATAGTCCTTTGGGTCACAAAGGTTCAGACATGATTGAACACATGGCATGCAATGATGTCTTCTGTTTAGAATTTCGAACAATTGGACTTTTTACACTGATTTTTGGTTTTGATGATTTTTTTTCTCACTTTCCTCTCTTTGTTTCCTTTTGCTCTTAACCTATTGAAAAGTGCCTGTGCTTTATCTTTCAAATTTTGATTTTTTTTTTTTTTTGGTTTGGGAAATCATTCAATTAATTTCTGAATGCACATTCTTGTTTATTTGGTTGTCCTTTTTTCATAATTTTGTGTTCTTGGTCTTTGAATACAGTATTTTCTACCTAGGGACACTAAAGTTTTATTTGAAGTTCTCTTCTGCTTCTTGAAATCTCTTTCTTTGCTTAGGGGACATTTTTCTATTTGTCTTGGACTTTCTCTATTACCTGCAGCCTCTGTTCTGTTTCCTGGTGCTCATCACTTGTCCATTTATATGTACAGTGGAGGGAGTTATAAGATTGATGGTGAGCATCCTGTGTGAAAGAGATTTGTTGACTGGAAGGAGGTGAGCCAGCTGCCTTGTCTGTTTACTTTTGGCTGTGCTGAGTCTTTATTGTGGCATGGGGCTTCCCTGGTTGTGGCATTCGGGTTTATTGCTCCCCAGCATGTGGCATCTCAGTTCCCTGACCAGGGATCTAACCCATATCCCCCCACACTGGAAGGCAGGTTCTTAATCACTGGGCCACCAGAGAAGTCCCTCACTTGCCTTTTCTTTTGGTAAATACTAGAGAGAGAAATCGGAGAAGGCAATGGCACCCCTCTCCAGTACTCTTGCCTGGCAAATCCCATGGATGGAGGGGCCTAGTTGGCTGCAGTCCATGGGGTCACTAGGAGTCGGACACAACTGAGCGACTTCACTTTCACTTTTCACTTTCATGCATTGGAGAAGGAAATGGCAACCCACTCCAGTGTTCTTGCCTGGAGAATCCCAGGGATGGGGGAGCCTGGTGGGCTGCCATCTATGGGGTCGCACAGAGTCGGACACTACTGAAGCGACTTAGCAGCAGCAGCAGAGAGAGGAATGTTATGTTTTCTGGCATAACTGTGAAATGCTTGACTATGGGTTACTAGATGAGCAGATAGGTATCTGATTGTTTTATATACAGGACTTCAGTGAATTTCTTGCTCTCAGTTCCATTTTCTCCTGTCCTTTCTTGTGCCTGAAATCTCTAATCTGAAGCATCTAGGGATTTTTGCTCAGCAAGTGGTTTTCTGGATCTGTTGCATCTCCGCTCTCTTTTATTTTGGGCTACAGCTTTAGCACAAAATATTCTTTCCAAGCTTCCATGTTCCAGAAATGTGTTGAAATACGTGTTTTGGATTGTTTTACTCTTGTTCTTTAATTATTGTTTTTATATTTTAAAATAATGCTTAATTATAATATTATTGGAGTCCACAGAGGAAGAGAAGTTGAATAAGTGAATATATGGATTTGGAGTGAAAAATGTTGCCTGCCACATCACTAAACAAAGAATGTTGCAGCAATTAAGCCATCACATTATAGCCACCTCCAACCTGGCACATGCGCTCTGAAGAAACTCAGGATGGAAACAGGATGCCCCTTGTCTAGCAGTCAGTCACCCTATCCACCCACAATGATGCATTCTAAGGAGACTCAGTCCTGAGTGTTCACTGGAAGGACTGAAGTTGAAGCTGCAACTCCAATACTTTGGCCACCTCATGTGAACACACATTTGAAAAGACCCTGATGGTGGGAAAGACTGAAGGCAGGAGGAGAAGGGGACAACAGAGGATGAGAATGGTTGGACGGCATTACCAAATCAATGGACATGAGTTTGGGTAAACTCCGGGAGTTGGTGATGGACAGGGAGGTTGGGCATGCTGTGATTCATGGGGTCACAAAGAGCTGGACACGACTGAATGACTGAACTGAACTGAAGGAGACTCAAAATGAGAAAGCATGGAATATTGGCCCCAGTGAGCAATGATCTCAATAAGCCCACAGTTCTGCATCTCCCCATACATAGAAAAGCACAGAATTTATTAACTTGGGATGTCTGGTTTCTTCTTTTTTTTTTTTTTAACTTTGCATTTTGTATTGGAGCATAGCTGATTAACAATGTTGTGACAGTTTCCAGTGAACAGTGAGGGGACTCAGCCATACTTATATATGTATCCATTCTCCCCCATATTCTTCTCCCATCCAGGCTGCCACATAGCACTGAGCTGAGTTTCATCCTCTATAAGTAAGTCCTTGTTGATTATCCATTTTAAATACCGAAGTGTGGACATGTCCATCTCAAACTCCCTAACTATTCCTTACCCCAGCCTTTCCCTGGCAACCTGGTTTTCTTGAAATAAGAAGAGTCTTTTGATATTCTGACTATCTAGTTTTTGTTGTAAAACTCCTTATATCCTAACTCTTCCTTTAACATATTGGAACAATCTTTTAGCACTCTCTGAGAGGTCAAAACCTGGGTTTGAAGTCCTCAGAATAACTGCTGAATAAATTCTAATTCCCGACTTTTCAGTTCAGTTGAGTTCAGTTCAGTCCTTAGTCATGTCTGACTCTTTGCAACCTCATGAATTGCAGCACGACAGTCCTCCCTGTCCATCATCAACTCCCAGAGTTTACTCAAACTCACATTCATTGAGTCAGTGATGTCATCAAGCCATCTCATCCTCTGTTGTCCCCTTGTCCTCCTGCCCCCAATCCCTCCCAGCGTCAGAGTCTTTTCCAATGAGTCAACTCTGCATGAGGTGGCCACAGTACTGGAGTTTCAGCTTCAGCATCATTCCTTCCAAAGAAATCCCAGGGCTAATCTCCTTCAGAATGGACTGGTTGGATCTCCTTGCAGTCCAAGGGACCCTCCAGAGTCTTCTCCAACACCACAGTTCAAAAGCATCAGTTCTTCAGTGCTCAGCTTTCTTCACAGTCCAACTCTCACATCCATACATGACTATTGGGAAAACCATAGCCTTGACTAGACAGATCTTTGTTGGCAAAGTAATGTCTCTGCTTTTCAATATGCTATCTAGGTTGGTCATAACTTTCCTTCCAAGGAGTAAGAGTCTTTTAATTTCATGGCGGCCATCACCATCTAACCATAGCCTTGACTAGACAGATCTTTGTTGGCAAAGTAATGTCTCTGCTTTTCAATATGCTATCTAGGTTGGTCATAACTTTCCTTCCAAGGAGTAAGAGTCTTTTAATTTCATGGCGGCCATCACCATCTCCAGTGAGTTTGGAGCCCCCAAAATAGTCTGACACTCTTTCCCCATCTATTTCCCATGAAGTGATGGGACCAGATGCTGTGATCTTCATTTTCTGAATGTTGAGCTTTAAGCCAACTTTTTCACTCTCCTCTTTCACTTTCATCAAGAGGCTTTTTAGCTCCTCTTCACTTTCTGCCATAAGGCTGGTGTCATCTGCATATCTGAGGTTATTGATATTTCTCCCTGCAGTCTTGATTACAGCTTGTGCTTCTTCCAGTCCAGCGTTTCTCATGATGTACTCTGCATATCAGTTAAATAAGCAGGGTGACAATATAGAGCCTTGATGTACTCCTCTTCCTATTTGGAACCAGTCTGTTGTTCCATGGCCAGTTCTAACTGTTGCTTCCTGACCTGCATATAGGTTTCTCAAGAGGCAGGTCAAGCGGTCTGGTATTCCCATCTCTTTCAGAATTGTCCACAGTTTATTGTGATCCACATAGTCAAAGGCTTTCAGGTTGCGCTATTTTTTTTTTCCAGTTGACAGGCTTAATCTTTTACTTTTGTACTGAAATACAATGTTTGGTTGAAATTGGTGAAGGAAAGCATAGCACCAGTCAGTTAAAAAAAATCATTTATGATTCTGTTTATCCCTTATCTATCAATTAGCTTAGATTACTCTCTCTTGAATTTGATTTGGAAAAGTAGAAAAAGACATAAGAGTACATATATTGCTGTCCTTAAGTGATGTTGAGCCGTTAACATTCATGGGTAGCACCTAGTTTTCAGTCCTGCAGTTTTCCTCACCTCCAAGCAGGTTGGATTGCAACAGAATCCTGGGAAAACTGATTCAAGGAGGGACAAGTGGAAATAATGACTGCAGGTTCATGGCATATATCTGATATGTGTTTTTGCCTTTGAGAATGGCTCTCTTCAATGATGTAAGTTCATAAATAACTTTTTTTAAACTATAAGCTAGATTTGAGTTTGGTTTTATTATTACCAACCAAAAGACTATTAACTAATGTCCTCCTTACACCTCATTGCTATGGCCTTGGACTATGTGAGTTGGGAGAAAACAAAGAGGATGATAGAAACCTTCCTAATGGTCCAGTGGTTAAGACTTCATGCTTCCAATGCAGCTGGTGTGAGTTTATTCCCTTTTGGGGGAACTAAGATTCTGCATGCTTCTCAGTGCCATCAACAAATAAAAATAAATAAGTAGACAAATAAAGTTAAATTTAAAACTAAATTAAAAAGAAAGCAGCCTGGTTTCTCAATTAAAGTTCAGTGAATAAAATATATTTATTTGATTGAAGTTAGAAGAGTGATTTAAAAAAGAACAAAGAGGATTCTAGAGTGAGAGAAGGATCCTCCAGGGAAAGTGAAGTTTTAGCTAGAGTAGAGTGCTTGTTTACAGTGTGATGGAGCTCCAGAGACTGTGATGGAAGGGGTTAGAAGCTTGGGAAGTGTGACAAGGAGGGTGACAGGAGAGGAGCTACTGTAAAGAATAATAAATAGAGAGGGGCTAAAATAAACAGTAGTCTCCCCATCTGTAGCTTTGCTTTCCAGGATTTCAGCTACCTGCAGTAATCTGAGGTCCAAAAATATTAAATGCAAAATTCTGGAAACTGAGGTCCAAAAATATTAAATGCAAAATTCTGGAAATAAGCAATACGTTTTAAACTGCAAGCCATTCTGAGCAGCAGGATGAAATCTCACATAGATCTGGAGATGTGAGTCATCTCTTTGGCAGACTACACCAACTATCAGTAGTGTGAGTCACTCAGTAGCCCTCTCAATTACTAGACTGATGGCCAAGGTATCCCAGTTGTTGTTGTTTAGTTGCTAAATCATGTCTGAATCTGTTACTCCAAGGATTGTAGTCCACCAGCCTCCTTTGTCCATGGGATTTCCCGGGCAAGAATACAGAAGTGGATTTCCATTTTGTCCTCCAGGAGATCTTCCCAACTCAAGGATCGAACTCTCATCTTCAGCATTGGTATCTCAGTGTTTGTGTTCAATTATCCCTTATTTTACTTAATATTGGGCCCCAATCACAAGAGTGGTGATGATGGCAATTCCTATATGCTAAAGAGAAGTAGTAAAGTGCTTCCTTTAAGTGGAAAGATGAAAGTTATCAACTCAATAAGGGGAAAAAGTGAAATTGTGAAGAAAGAAAAGGAAATTCCTGCTAGTTTGTCTGTTGTATCTCAAACTGCAAAAGTTGTGGCCACAGTGTGTGGTAAGTGCTTAATTATGATGGAAAGGCATTGCATTTGCACAATAAGATACTTTGTGAGACAGACCATGTTCACATAACAGTTATAATACACCGTTATAACTGCTTTATTATTGTTACTGTTGTTAATATCTTAGTGCGCCTAACCTATAAATTAAACTTTATCATAGGCATGTACATAGAGGAGAAAAGGTAGTATGTACACAGTTTGGTACTATCCGTGGTTCAGGCATCTACTCGTAGGCCGAGAGGAGCTACTCCACGTTCAAGGTCAGAAGGGGCAGTGGTGAGGAGATACCCCTCATCCAAAGAAAGAAGCAGTGGCAGTGCTTTGCTGGAGCAGCCATGAAGAGATACCCCACGTCCAAGGTAAGAGAAACTCAAGGAAGACAGTAGGTGTTGCAAGAGGGCATCAGAGGGCAGACAAAATGAAATCATAAACAAAGCAAACTAGTCAATCTAATCACATGGACCACAGCCTTGATGACTCAGTGAAACTAAGCCGTGCCTGTGGGGCCACCCAAGATGGGCGGGTCATGGTGGAGAGGTCTGACAGAATGTGGTTCACTGGAAAAGGGAATGGCAAACCACTTCAGTATTCTTGTCTTGAGAACCCCATGAACAGTATGAAAAGGCAAAATGATAGAATACTGAAACAGGACCTTCCCAGGTCAGTAGGTGCCCAATATGCTACTGGAGATCAGTGGAGAAATAACTCCAGAAAGAATGAAGGGATAGAGTCAAAGCAAAAACAACACCCAGTTGTGGATGTGGCTGGTGATGGAAGCAAGGTCTGATGCTGTAAAGAGCAATATTGCATAGGAACCTGGAATGTCAGGTCCCTGAATCAAGGCAAATTGGAAGTGGTCAAACAGGAGAGGGCAAGAGTGAATATTGACATTCTAGGAATCAGTGAACTAAAATGGACTAGAATGGGTGAATTTAACTCAGATAACCATTATATCTACTACTGTGGGCAGGAATCCCTTAGAAGAAATGGAGTAGCCATCATGGTCAACAAAAGAGTCCAAAATGCAGCACTTGGATGCAATCTCAAGAACGACAGAATGCCCTCTGTTCGTTTCCAAGGCGAACCATTCAATATCACAGTAATCCAAGTCTATGCCCCAACCAGTAATGCTGAAGAAGCTGAAGTTGAACGGTTCTATGAAGACCTACAAGACCTTTTAGAACTAACACCCCAAAAAGATGTCCTTTTCATTATAGGGGACTAGAACACAAAAGTAAGAGGTCAAGAAACACTTGGAGTAACAGGCAAATTTGGCCTTTGAATACAGAATGAAGCAAGGCAAAGGCTAATAGAATTTTACCAAGAAAAAGCACTGGTGATAGCAAACACTCTCTTCTAACAACACAAGAGAAGACCCTACACATGGACATCACCAGAGGGTCAACACTAAAATCAGATTGACTATTTTCTTTGCAGCTAAAGATGAAGAAGCTCTATACAGTCAGCAAAAACAAGACCAGGAGCTGACTGTGGCTCAGATCATGAACTCCTTATTGCCAAATTCAGACTTAGACTGAAGAAAGTAGGAAAAAACCACTAAACCATTCAGGTATTACTTAAATCTCTTATGATTGTACTGTGGAAGTGAGAAATAGATTTAAGAGACTAGACCTGATAGATAGAGTGCCTGATGAACTATGTAATGAGGTTCATGACATTGTACAGGAGACAGAGATCAAGACCATCCCCATGAAAAAGAAATGCAAAAAAGCAAAATGGCTGTCTGGGGAGACCTTACAAATATCTGTGAAAAGAAGAGAAGCAAAAAGCAGAGGAGAAAAAAAAAAGATATAAGCATCTGAATGCAGAGTTCCAAAGAATAGCAAGAAGAGATAAGAAAGCCTTCCTTAGGGATCAATGCAAAGAAATAGAGGAAAAGAACAGAATGGGAAAGACTTGAGATTTCTTCAAGAAAATTAGAGATACTAAGGGAACATTCCATGCAAAAATGGGCTCCATAAATGACAGAAATGGTATGGACCTAACAGAAGCAGAAGATATTAAGGAGAGGTGGCAAGAATACACAGAAGAACTGTATAAGAAAGATCTTCAAGACCCAGAAAATCACAATGGTGTGATCACTCACCTAGAGCCAGATATCCTGGAATGTGAAGTCAAGTGGGCCTTAGAAAGCATCACTACGAACAAAGTTAGTGGAGATGGTGGAATTCCAGTTGAGCTATTTCAAGTCCTGGAAGATGATGCTGTGAGCGTGCTGCACTCAATATGCCAGCAAATTTGGAAAACTCAGCAGTGGCCACAGGACTGGAAAAGGTCAGTTTTCATTCCAGTCCCAAAGAAAGGCAATGCCAAGTAATGCTCAAACTACCACACAGTCGCACTCATCTCACATGCTAGTAAAATAATGCTCAAAATTCTCCAAGCCAGGCTTCAGCAATATGTGAACTGTGAACTTCCAGATGTTCAAGCTAGTTTTAGAAAAGGCAGAAGAACCAGAGATCAAATTGCCAGCATCCGCTGGATCATGGAAAAAAAACAAGAGAGTTGCAGAAAAACATCTATTTCTGCTTTATTGACTATGCCAAAGCCTTTGACTGTGTGGATTACAATGAACTGCAGAAAATTCTGAAGGAGATGGGCATACCAGACCACCTTACCTGCCTCTTGAGAAATCTATCTGTTGGTCAGGAAGCATCAGTTAGAATTGGCCATGGAAAAACAGACTGGTTCCAAATAGGAAAAGGAGTGCGTCAAGGCTGTGTATTGTCACCCTGCTTATTTAACTTCTATGCAGAGCACATCATGAGACACGGTGGGCTGGAAGAAGCGCAAGCTGGGATCAAGATTGCCAGGAGAAATATCAATAACCTCAGATATGTAGATGACACCACCCTTATGGCAGAAAGTGAAGAGGATCTAAAAAGCCTCTTAATGAAAGTGAAAGAGGAGAGTGAAAAAGTTGGCTTAAAGCTCAACATTCAGAAAATGAAGATCATGGAATCTGGTCCCATCACTTCATGGGAAATGGATGGGGAAACAGTAGAAACAATGTCAGACTTTATTTTTTTGGACTCCAAAATCACTGCAGATGGTGACTGCAGCCATGAAATTAAAAGACACTTACTCCTGGGAAGAAAAGTTATGACCAACCTAGATAGCATATTGAAAAGCAGAGACATTACTTTTCCAACAAAGGTCTGTCTAGTCAAGGCTATGGTTTTTCCAGTGGTCATGTATGGATGTGAGAGTTGGACTGTGAAGAAAGCCGAGGGCCGATGAATTGATGCTTCAGTGTTGGAGAAGACTCTTGAGCGTCCCTTGGACTGCAAAGAGATCCAACCAGTCTATTCTGAAGGAGATCAGCCCTGGGATTTCTTTGGAAGGAATGATGCTAAAGCTGAAACTCCAGTACTTTGGCCACCTCATGTGAAGAGTTGACTCATTGGAAAAGACTCTGATGCTGGGAGGGACTGGGGGCAGGACAAGGGGACAACAGAGGATGAGATTGCTGGTTTTCATCACCGACTTGATGCATGTGATTTTGAGTGAAATCCGGGAGCTGGTGATGGACAGGGAGCCTGGCATGCTGCGATTCAGGGGTCACAAAGAGTCAGACATGACTGAGTGACTGAACTGAACTGAACTGGTAGTCTTGAAATGTATTCTCTGAGGAAAATGGAGGGGCTACCTATGAAAGTTCTTGAAAAGAATTAAAGTACGGCATACATAAGTTATGGGCTTCCCAGGTTCTTTACCAATGATAAAGAACCTGTCTGCAAGCTATAAAGAAAGCTGAGCGCCAAAGAATTTTTGCTTTTGAACTGTGGTGTTGGAGAAGACTCTTGAGAGTCCCTTGGACTGCGAGGAGATCCAACCAGTTTATCCTAAAGGAAATCAGTCCTGAATGTTTATTGGAAGGACTGATGCTGAAGCTACCTGATGCAATGAACTGACTCAATTGAAAAGACTCTGATGCTGGAAAAGATTGAAGGCAAGAAGAGAAGGGGACGAGACAGAAGATGAGATGGTTGGATGGCATCACCGACTCTACTGACATGCTGCAGTCCACGGGGTTCAAATTGTCGGAGAAGACCGAGGGACTGAACTGTTACTTAAGGTACATGACTGGATTGATATATAAGGTGTAAAATCATAATAAAGTTATGACTAAATACATATATTTTTATCAAAAATTCCACTTATAATGTATTTAGGGTAGCCAAATTCATAGAAATAGTACATAGAATGGTGGCTAATAGGTGGTTATTTCCCCCTTTTAGGAGGGGGTAATAGGGAGTTATTTAATGGTTTACAGAATTTCTGTTTTGCAAGATGAAAAAGTTCTGGAGATTTTTTTGTACAACAATGTGAATATACTTAATGCTACTGAACTGCACACTTTCAAATGGTTAAGATGATAAATTTTATGTTATAGGTTTTTAAATCACAATTTTAAAAAATGAATTCATTAGTTCAGTTAACACAAGTTTTTACACAATACTATGAACAGTTAAGAGGTTGAAGTGTACCCAGAAATAAAATAATCAATATTACCCCCCAAAAAAGAAAGAAACAATAAAAAGCTATAGTTTTAGAGCAAACACTACATTTATTAGTAAACATCACATTGTAGGTTTCGTTTCTGCTCTAGGGAACTAAACTCTAAATTAGAGATGGAGACAGATCAAAGGTCAAAAAGGAGACTGGAGAGAAAAATATCACAGTTAATAATTAGTTGATACCTTAGTAAAACAATACAGGGCAGACAATTGGAAACAAAAAAGTTAGACTCACTCTGGAATATCAGGGCTTCCCTGATAGCTCAGTTGGCAAAGAACCTGCCTGCAGTGCAGGAGACCCTGGTTTGATTACTGGGTCAGGAAGATCTGCTGGAGAAGGGATAGGCTATCCCCTCCCATATTCTTTGGTGTCCTTTGTGGCTCAACCGGTAAACAATCTCCCTGTAATGTGGGAGACCTGAGTTCGATCCCTGGGTTGGGAAAATCCCCTGGAGATGGGAAAGGTTACCCACTCCAGCATTCTGGGCTGGAGAATTCCATAGACTGTATAGTGTATGGGGTTGCAAAGAGTAGGACACAACTGAGTGACTTTCATTTCAGTTCACTTCTGGAATTTCAATGAAGGGGAAAGGAGTGAATGATAATTGAAAAAAAAAAAAAGGCAAATCCTGGGTAGGCAATGATTCCATCTTTAGTGTAACTCCATGAAAGGGGCCCCTTGGTAAACTTAAGGAGGAAATTTGGAGGTGTGATGTGCTGAATGTGAAGACTATGTGATTGTGAAAGAGAATATATAGTTTTTTTGCTTATATCTCTAAAATAAACTCCAGATATTTCTAGATTGTCTGAGCCAGATCTACTTCTGGAGGTCCATCTCCCTGTTTCACAGAATTTTAAAAAACCTTGACTTTCTGTGATCTGACCTTGATTTACTCAAGTTCACAGAGTTAATAAATGGCGTAGTTAAATACTAAGTCTGTTATTCCTAGTACTTTCCTGAAATGTGAGTCTGTCTATCTGTCATGTCATATGACTGGAAATCATTGTCTTTTCATCTTTGTACCATCAGCACCACTACCATCATCATAGCAGGAGCAACATCAGAGTCATTTGTTACAAAAGATAGTCAGCAAAAAGTAGAACAGGGATTATAAACACTCTAAGTAACCTTAGCACAAAACTAGGTAATAATCTTTCTTCTTTTCATACATTCTTGGATTAGAAGAAGACATATTACAAGAGAAATGGCAGTCTCCAAAATGATGAGTGTAGAATATCCCTTAAGAATTTATTTCAGAGATTTTCTCAAATGTGTGTCCCAATATGACCCAGTTCTAAACACCTTCTTACTTTTTGTGTTATTTTAATTCTTGGAAAGTACACCACACATTACTGAACTGCCAGATTAGAAGCAGGCATGAGACAAGTTGAATGATAATGTAGTCTTTCCAACTTGAAGTTCACTCTCTTTTTATAAGCGGAAATTTAAATAACCTTACAGGCTTTTCTGACCCTTTCTCTTTCTTGGCACCTCTACTCTCTCCTCCCAAGGATACAAGTTGCTCAGGTTTAGGTTGAAGAAGCAAAACCATTCCATTTCTTGGGTTGTCTCTGAGTTAACCTAATAGATTGAATAACCATATAATTGATTGCTTAAACTGAGCCACTTGCATGAAATGGGGACATGATCAAGATTACTTGGTATAATGAACATAAACAGGCATTTCCCTGGACATAGTGAACTGTGTGGTCACTGCTTGTACAGCAAGACAAGGTTTAGTCTATCTCTGAGAGCATCTTTTCAGATCGAATATAATTATCTGTAAACACATGAAAAAGAGTGATGTGATTATGTTCAGAATTTTAGGAGATAGAATGTGTAAACATTTGGGACTGAATGTGTAAACTGAGTTGTGAGTATCTCAGACTCACTATAATTTCATGGAAAGTTAGAAAAAATGAAGATGAACACAGAGATGGCTGTTTATTTATTATTTATTTTTTTGGCCACACCAGGCAGTTTGTGGGAACCAGGGATTGAACCTATGTGCCCTACAGGGGAGTGCAGAATCTTAACTGCTGGACTACTAGGGAAGTCTCAATTAAGATTTTTTAATGTTTATTTCAGGTGAGCATTTAGGTATTTGTTTATTAATATTGTTATTACATTTTTGTACAGCAAACAGGGAAACAATTTAGAAACATGCTTCAGCATAAATACACAGTGATACTTCTGATTCTGGTGTGGATTCATATCAGAATGCCTGCAAATAATTACTGAAGTTGACATGTGTTATACATACCTAAACATTCAGATATTCAAATATATTTCATACTAGATTATTAAAAAATCATTCAAAATCAAGTTATATGGGAATTATTCTTAAAATGATAATTTAGAAATTATTTGCCTTTGAACCTACAAATAGAATTAATTAGGCTTTGCTAATAATTCCTAAATTCAAATCTTGTTGAACAGGATGCCATGTATTTTCAAGTTCCCACAGTGTAACATATTTTTTAATCTACTATGAAGCCAAAAAATTACAGTTTACCTTTCAGTGTTTAATGTGATGTTCTAATTTAGGGCATCCTTGATTGGTATGTAGAGAAGGAAGCCTTGCCAGATTCAGAAAGAATTGTCATTTACTTTTTTTTTTTTTGATAGATGTGCCAAAAAGTTTGAAGAACAGAGGCTTTTATATTTAGTATAAAACTACATTAACACCTTGCCAGTCATCTAAACCCTTTGGAACAGAGCCCTGAATTGGAATTATGTAGAAAAAACTTCTAAGTTCTCTAATTGTCATAAAATCTCTGTCGTGAATTCATGCCCTTAACAATTACTGATTCCACAACACTAAGCTTATTGACTTTTTATCTGATGCACGTGCATATAGTGTACATGAGTAGAAAAAGCTTTATCAGTTTTTCCTATGAGTAGAAATTTAGAACATAAAAGTAGAAAGAAGGCAAGAATAGTAGGTAAGAAGGGAGACACATTCAATCTATATACATTCTTAATGAGATTTATTCTTAATGAAGACTTTAAGTCAGCAAAAAAAATATAAATAATACCAACAACTGCTTAACAAGAATAAATGTCATTTCTTTTTGAAAGAATTCCATAAAAATTAGTATAAATGTTTTAAAAAGTGGTGGCCATTTAAATTCATAGGCTTTGCTTTTTGGTAAAATTCACTGCTGTTAGACACTTCATTTTCCCATAAAGCTAAACAAATGAAATAGTTTTATAATATAGGCTATGTGTAGGTAACATAAGTATGCAGATTATGTGATATGTGTGTATACGTACTCAGTCATTCAGCTGTGTCCAACTTTTTGCAATCTCATGGACTGTAGACTGCCAGGCTCTTCTGCCCATGGAATTCTCTAGGCAAGAATACTGGAGCTGGTTGCCATTTCCTATTCCAAGGGATCTTCCCAACCTAGGGTTCAAATCCAAATCTCTTGCATCTCCTGCTTAGAGGCAGGTTCTTTACCACTGCGCCACCTGGAAAGCACCATCACGTGGTATAGGAGTATATAAGTATCTATTTTGACATAATATCCTCAGAACAAGCTGTTTTGGATTTGAATATTTGAGACTGAGCCTGATCAGTGTGAAAGTCAGAAAATACAGAATAATTCTGGTTCTCTTGCTTCTAGTTTATAGCTGCTGCTCATTTGAAGTAATGTGCCATGTCATTCTGTATTACAGAATCCAGAGGTGCTGATTCAGTGTCACGTCCAAGTACATTTCCTCAGGAAGTTGACGAGGTTAAACTGTAGAGTGACTGTAGGTGTGTGGTGAAAGTGATAGACTAGCTGTTAGAAGGTCCTAACGAGACTGGAGATTCGTCTAGGATTCAGTTATTAATAAAAAGAAATCTTTCTCCATCTTTGGGTAGTATACTCATTTTCACTATATTGACTCTTCCGATCCATGAACATGATATATTTCTCCACCTATTAGTGTCCTTTGATTTCTTTCATCAGTGTTTTATAGTTTTCAATATATAGGTCTTTAGTTTCTTTAGGTAGGTATATTCCTAAGTATTTTATTCTTTTCATTGCAATGGTGAATGGAATTGTTTCCTTAACTTCTTTTTCTACTTTCTCATTATTAGTGTATAGGAATGCAAGCGATTTCTGAGTGTTGATTTTATATCCTGCAACTTTACCATATTCATTGATTAGCTCTAGTAGTTTTCTGGTAGAGTCTTTAGGATTTTCTATGTAGAGGATCATGTCATCTGCAAACAGTGAGAGTTTTACTTCTTCTGTTCCAATTTGGATTCCTTTTATTTCTTTTTCTGCTTTGATTGCTGTGGCCAAAACTTCCAGAAATATATTGAATAGTAGTGGTGAAAGTGGGCACCCTTGTCTTGTTCCTGACTTTAGGGGAAATGCTTTCAGTTTTTCACCATTGAGGATAATGTTTGCTGTGGGTTTGTCATATATAGCTTTTATTATGTTGAGGTAATTCTCATTATTAGTGTATAGGAATGCAAGGGATTTTTGAGTGTTGATTTTATATCCTGCAACTTTACTATATTCATTGATTAGCTCTAGTAGTTTTCTGGTGGAGTCTTTAGGATTTTCTATGTAGAGGATCATGTCATCTGCAAACAGTGAGAGTTTTACTTCTTCTTTTCCAATTTGGATTCCATTTATTTCTTTTTCTGCTCTGATTGCTGTGGCCAAAACTTCCAGAACTATATTGAATAGTAGCAGTGAAAGTGGGCACCCTTGTCTTATTCCTGACTAGGGGAAATGCTTTCAATTTTTCACCATTGAGGATAATGTTTGCTGTGGGTTTGTTATATATAGCTTTTATTATGTTGAGGTATGTTCCTTCTATTCCTGCTTTCTGGAGAGTTTTTATCGTAAATGGATGTTGAATTTTGTCAAAGGCCTTCTCTGCATCTATTGAGACAATCATTGAGATTCCAGGCTCACAGAGCGACGGCCTCCATGCCCTGTGGTGACTCCCCACCCCCATCCCCCGCCAGGTGATAGCAGGCTTATTTCAGGGGCAGGAGGAGCATGCGTGATGAGGGGGAATCTCCCCCTCCATGGAGAGACCGGCCGTGCCCCTCTGAAGCTCTGTGATGTCCGCAACCCTGTAACCCCAAGCACCCAGCTCCCCTGAACTGCCCAGGGCCTTTGCACATCCTGGTCCCTTGCCTAAAATGTCTGCCCCAGCCCTTTTTAACCTGAAGCCTGACATTTTCCCTTAAAGCTCAGCACACACTTCAAACACTAAATGAGCTTGTGCTTTTATCATATGTGTTTCCACTACTGTGCACACAGTGATGAGAAGGCATTTGTTGATATGAAGGCTCAGGCCAGAGGCGCCCCTCTCTCCCGGGATTCTCTGCAGAGTCTCGGCTTGCTGTATCTCTGCTCCAGCAGCAGGCCCACCGGGCTTTTCTGTAACGCCACTGGCAGGGTCACAGGGAGTCTGCCTAGTCTCTCCCGATTCCGATGCTTCTTGTCGTAAATTGAGGAGGTGAACTCTGCATCCATGGCGTCTCCTTTTTAATTTTTTTAAATTCTGTTGGAGTACAGCTGAGTTACTTGTATTAATTTCCTGTATTAATTCTTGTATTAATTTCCACTGGTGGTGGTTTAGTCAGTAAGTCATGTCCGACTCTTGCAACCCTGTGGACTGCAGCCCTCCAGGCTCCTCTGTCCATGGGAGTCTCCAGGCAAGAATACTGGAGTGGGTTGCCATGTTCTCCTCCAGAGGATCTTCCCCACCCGGGAATCAAACCCAGTTCTCCTGCATTGCAGGCATATTCTTTACCTACAGAGCTATAGTGCTAAGTCACTTCAGTCATGTCCGACTCTGTGCGACCCCATAGACAGCATCCCACCAGGCTCCCCGGTCCCTGGGATTCTCCAGGCAAGAACACGGGAGTGAGTTGCCATTTCCTTCTCCAATTCAGGAAAGTGAAAAGTGAAAGTGAAGTCACTCAGTCGTGTGCGACCCTCATCGACCCCATGGACTGCAGCCTTGCAGGCTCCTCTGTGCATGGGATTTTCCAGGCAAGAGTGCTGGAGTGGGTGCCATTGCCTTCTCCGACAGAGCTATGAGGGAAGCCCAATTAATTTCTGCTGTACAGCCAAATGACTCGGTTATAGACCCAGATAAATAGAGAACAGATTATTTTTCCTATTGCTTCCCATTATGGTTTATTGCAGGATATTGAACAGTCCCCTGTGCTATCCAGCAGGACCCTGCTGTCTGTCCGTGCCGCACATTAGTGTGACGGCTTGCATCTGCTAACCCAACACTCCCATCCCCCTGCCCACCCCCTCCCCCACCCCCGCACA
>SJYC01023882.1:0-14427 GCA_006408675.1 Madoqua kirkii
CCGGGACACCGGGAGCACCGGGCGGGGAGGGGCTTGCGGCGCAGGCTTCAGCCGAGGCTGCAGGGCAGGGGCAGGTCGCGGAGGGTTCTGTCTCGTGGGTCCCCCGCCCTGGGGTAGGAGGCAGCTTCCCGTCTCTGTGGAAGGTCGCGGCCCTGGTGCATCAGAAGCCCGCACTGGCCAGGGCTCATGTGGCCGACTCCCGGTGCCCAGGCTGCGAGCCTGTCGCCCGGCCGAGCAGCCTCCAGGGGCCGGGCCCAGGTACGCGGCCCAGGTGCTGCCGCAGATGCTCCAGCCCCCCGGGCGACAGTCCTCGCGGCCTGCTCACTATTTCCTTTTCAGCTGAGTGCTAATTTACCGGTGAAATCAAGCAATTATGATGATTGTCCTTCAGCAAAATCAAGGGAAAATTACAAATTACTCCAAAATCCCCCGTGCTAGCGTTTAGGGAGGCAGGGAATTTTAATGGGCACCCACGATGAAACGGTTTCAGACTGGAGGAACAGCTAGCCATCGTTAAGAGAATTTTGTGACTTAAATTATTATATTTAATGTATTATTATCTTACGGTGCAAAATTATCGAATTATCTGATTTAAATACATGGTTTATTTCAAGTATTTGCTATTTGATGAAGGAGTATATATGTAAATTCTTTTTTAAAAATCCTGTTTTTAAAACCTGACCGGTTTATGTTTACCATCGAGAAAAACAAGTTAGCCAGCTATGATTGAATGTTCTCCCCTGATCATCTCCTGTGTGCGTGCCTGCTAAGCCACTTCAGCTGTGTCCTACCCTGCAACTCTATGGGCCATAGCCCACCAGGATCCTCTGTCCATGGGACTCTCCAGGCAACAATACTGGAGTCGGTGGCCATGTTCTCCATGGGAACTTCCCAACCCAGGGGTCGAACCCGGGTCTCTGACATCTCCTTTATTGGCCGGGGAGTTCTTTACCACTAGCTCCACCTTGGAAGCCCAATCATCTCATGATTAATCAATAGTTAAACTTGATTATATTGCTACTAGAAGGAATGATTAGATTTGGCTAAAAAGTTTTAATTAGATGTCAGCTAGTTTTAATTAAGTGTCATAACCACGCTTTTGCAGGAATACTCATGAATTTCCCAAAGAATTGACTCAAGCCTTTGTATTTCTACCCACAGTGCACCCCATAATTGTGGGCCCCATGACGGGTCCTGTGGGAGGCGGGCTGTGTGTACTTCCTCCCGGGTCCTCTTCCTGTATAGAAAATGGTGCTCAGGCTGAGTCTGGGCCAACTGAAGCCAGCCAGGCTCCACGCGCCTCTGAGACTGAAAGCTGATGAGAGCACAGAAAGCCCTGAACCGTGCGGGAGTGACGCAGATGAAATCTTAGAGAATATTCACAGAAGCAGCCAAACTGGAAATTTCAAAAACAAAAACAATATTAACTTTTAAATTTAAAATGGTGTTATTTTTACCATGAGTCATAATGTATCCAATTATTGGAATTTCCACTGTTTCACTCGTGAAGAGGGGTTAGTGAGTCAGGAGGCATATTGGGGGTCCCAGCACGCAGACACTCGGCTCAGTCTCCTCTTTGGGGCTTTGGGTGAGTTACTTACCTTTTGTACGTCCTTAGTCACTCGGTCGTGTCCGACCGTTTGTGACCCCGTGAACTGTAGCCCGCCAGGCAGCTCTGTTCGTAGGCTTTTCCAGGCGAAGAGTCCTGGAGTGGGCTGCCAGCGCCTCTTCTGAGGGCTCTCTCCACCCGGGAATCAGTGCCCGGCTCTTGCATCTCCGGCGTCGACAGGCGGATTCCTCACCATTGGCGTCGCCTGGACTGGCTTCAGTTTCTTCGGTTTTAAAACAAGAAAGCCGCAGACTTTGTTGGGTGCCTGCTAAGTCACTCAGGAGGATCCAGCCCTCTGCGACCCCATGGACTGTAGCCCAGGAGGCGCCTCTGCCTCTGCTGGGATTCTGCAGGCAGGGAAACTGGAGTGGGTTGCGATTTCCTCCTCCAGGGGATCCTCCCAACCCAGGGATCAAGCCCGAGTCTCTGACCTCTCCCTTCATTGGCAGGAATGTTCTTTACTACTAAGGCCCCCTGGGAAGCCCACAGACCTTGTTCTGTAAAGCTAATTATGTTCAGAGGCCGTGTCAGAGATCTGACTTCTCTCCCAGGAATCTCACTGAGGTGTCAAGTAAGGCTTTCTAAGTTTTGTTTTTCAAAGGCTATATATTATCAGAAATCTTTAACTAAGGGGTGACATTGAATTTCTCAGACGGAAAAGGTGGTCCGTGTAGCAGGTGAGATTCTTGTACACATCAGCATCTTTTGACTGTAGCCATTTCAGGTTTGTGAGATTTCAATTCTATCTGGCTTTCTTTCATTTTGAAAAGATACTTTCTGCGCTGTGACAGCTGCTTGTGCAGGTGAATGCCCGCACCCCCCCAACACAGGTGCCACCTTGCCCACCTGCCGAGGCTCGGTGCACCTGAGACGTCTTCAGCAGTTTGGGTCTTGATGAAATTGCCCATCATTGCAGGTTTTTACTTGGAGGAGGAAACGGCAACCCTCTCCAGTGTTCTTGCCTGGAGAACCCCATGGACAGAGGAGCCTGGCGGGCTGCAGTCCACAGGGCCACAAAGAGCTGGACAGGACTGAGCGGCCAACACTCGGGTTTTTACTGACGCACTTTTCAGTGGATGTGCTCCTGTTAGGGCTACAGCTTCGTTTTACTCACTCATCATGTCAGTTTGTAGCTGAGTATAAAGACATTCTTTTAGTATATTGATATGCAGCTATTTGAACACGCAAAAATTAATTTGAGGCAAGTGAAGGGAATCAACAATGTAAAAAATAAAATTTTTTTGAAATTTGATTTCTAGTAGTAAAATGAAATCTACCAGGTAATCTTTATTTTAGCGTAATTCCTAAGAGAAGCATATACTGGTCAGAGTTTCAGTGTGCCATTCCACTGCTTTGGAGGGCCTGCGTGGCAGTGGTGGTGGCCCTGGGTGGAGGCCATTTCCCTGAGCGGAGGCCGTTTCCCTGGGTGGAGGCCGTTTCCCTGGGCGGAGGCCGTGGCCCTGGGTGGTGGCTGTGGCCCTGGGCCGGGGTCTTGCCACTGCAGTGGGGATTTGGTTTCCTGTGGATGCTGAGAGGGGTGACGTTTTCCCTTGGTAAGGAAAGCAGAGCTGTGAGTTCATAAGAAACCGGAAAGAGAGGGCAGAGGAGGACTAGCCACTGGGTGATACTTGTGAGGTTCATCAGTAGTCTGAATTCCCAAGGAATTCATGATTTACAGTCTGGTTAAAAATGAAGGGATGGGGGTTAAACTTCTAATATTATTTTATTGGATGTTCTGCCTTATCCAAAAGCCATATCCTTGAACTACAGATATCGACTCAGGGTATTTGTTTGTGTTAACTGTTCACAGTCTGGCTGCCTGACAAGCATACACAGCTGCGCACAGGGTTACTCAAAGAGAGAGACTGGGGGGACATAAGGGAAATGAAGACACTGTTTCACCGGAAACTCCGGGCACATCAGGGGGCTGGATGTGGTATCCCACGTGGTGCTGAGTCGCCAAGAACCTTGCGTCTGTCGCAGGCATCACACCCGGCCCTCCTCCCGGCCACCCTCCTGGACCTGAGGCCCATCTCTGGATCCGTGCACACTGACCACAAGGGTCCCAGCTCAGTCAGCATTTCTATGCCCTGATGCATGTGGTCAGCGTCCCTGTTGGCTCAGACAGTAGAGAATCTGCCTTCGATGCGGGAGACCAGGCTCGATCCCTGGGTTGGGAAGATCCCTGGGAGAGGGAGATGGCCACCCACTCCAGTATCCCTGCCTGGAGAATCCCATGGAGGGAGCAGCCTGGTGGGCTACAAGGGGGTGTAAAGAGTCAGACACAACTGAGTGACTAGCACTCTCACATGCACATGGTCAGGGACAAAACCACCAGCCTTTATCTTCCAGAACGTTGTTCGTGTCCAGACACACGGCTCTGATTCTCTAGGCTCTGCATTATTAGCACATGGTTGCGACGGAATCATCGTGGAGTCTGCGGTCACGGACAGCAGTAATCCTTTCTTGAACCAGAATGCGGTGTCAGCTCCATCCACAGCAGATCCCATCTCTCCCTTTCCACTCACGTCTTACATCTCTTGCACACCTGACTCTGCACACCCCACGGCCCTGAGTACACACGGCTCTTCCAGAATGGTTTATGTGAGAGATGCTGCAGCTAGCGTCTCAAACCTGGGGGCCAATCCCAGAGCTGCCTTTGCAGGTGCACAACTAACCCTCCACCATCTAAGTGAGTTCCCGGAGTCTGGTTCTTAGACACCCAGGTTCAGGGAGAGGCGCATTCTGGATCCCTGCCCTCCTCCTGGGACCCTCGTTCCTGCTGTGCAGGGCAGACAGGTGACCGGTAAGCGTCTAAAACAGCCGTGAGTGAAAAGAGCATTTCTGGGCCTACAGCCTGGGTGGCGGGAAGAAAGTGAAAGACATGTAGGAAGAGTCTGTGAACCGGGAGTTGAGGACGTCGCTGGGCTCTGGGTTGGTTGGCTGGAAGACTGCCTGTAGGCGAGGGGTAAAGGGCACAGAGCCAGCCCAAGACTGGGGCCCTGAGCCAGCAAGGACAGACCAAGAGCAGGAAGAGCTGCCGGTGCGAGATCCCGGCTGACCGCACGTCTCGCGGCTGGACTCTCTGCCTGTCCTGGGCTGTGTGTGTGCTCCGTTGCACCCCCCACTCTTTTGCAACCCTGTAGACTGCAGCCCGCCAGGCTCCCCTGTCCATGGGATGGATGCTCCAGGCAGGAGTACTGAGGCGGGTGCCATTTCCTACTCCAGGGGAATCTCCCAAACCCAGGGACCAAACTCGCGTCTCTCGTGTCTCCTGCATTGGCAGGCAGATTCTCGATCAGTAGCGCCACCTGGGAGAAGGGGGTGTAAAGAGTCAGACACAACTGAGTGACTAGCACTCTCACATGCACATGGTCAGGGACAAAACCACCAGCCTTTATCTTCCAGAACGTTGTTCGTGTCCAGACACACGGCTCTGATTCTCTAGGCTCTGCATTATTAGCACATGGTTGCGACGGAATCATCGTGGAGTCTGCGGTCACGGACAGCAGTAATCCTTTCTTGAACCAGAATGCGGTGTCAGCTCCATCCACAGCAGATCCCATCTCTCCCTTTCCACTCACGTCTTACATCTCTTGCACACCTGACTCTGCACACCCCACGGCCCTGAGTACACACGGCTCTTCCAGAATGGTTTATGTGAGAGATGCTGCAGCTAGCGTCTCAAACCTGGGGGCCAATCCCAGAGCTGCCTTTGCAGGTGCACAACTAACCCTCCACCATCTAAGTGAGTTCCCGGAGTCTGGTTCTTAGACACCCAGGTTCAGGGAGAGGCGCATTCTGGATCCCTGCCCTCCTCCTGGGACCCTCGTTCCTGCTGTGCAGGGCAGACAGGTGACCGGTAAGCGTCTAAAACAGCCGTGAGTGAAAAGAGCATTTCTGGGCCTACAGCCTGGGTGGCGGGAAGAAAGTGAAAGACATGTAGGAAGAGTCTGTGAACCGGGAGTTGAGGACGTCGCTGGGCTCTGGGTTGGTTGGCTGGAAGACTGCCTGTAGGCGAGGGGTAAAGGGCACAGAGCCAGCCCAAGACTGGGGCCCTGAGCCAGCAAGGACAGACCAAGAGCAGGAAGAGCTGCCGGTGCGAGATCCCGGCTGACCGCACGTCTCGCGGCTGGACTCTCTGCCTGTCCTGGGCTGTGTGTGTGCTCCGTTGCACCCCCCACTCTTTTGCAACCCTGTAGACTGCAGCCCGCCAGGCTCCCCTGTCCATGGGATGGATGCTCCAGGCAGGAGTACTGAGGCGGGTGCCATTTCCTACTCCGGGGAATCTCCCAAACCCAGGGACCAAACTCGCGTCTCTCGTGTCTCCTGCATTGGCAGGCAGATTCTCGATCAGTAGCGCCACCTGGGAGGCCTGAAGATAGGTCTCTTACGGATAGAGACATGGAGTCAAGAGGCCTCAGTTCAGGCCATCTGTAACTGTTTTCGTTTGGTTCACGTACCTGAAAAATAGATTGTTTAATAAACCAGAGAATTACATGACCTATTACTAGGATTAGCCAGAATGTGGGACGTGAAGACTTTCCTGCCAAAATTTGCTCTTGAAAATTTGACTGAGATTGAACATTCTAATGCCTTATAATCACAATTTTCTGTCCCCAAGTTGATATAAAATATTGTGTTAAAGATACAGTGCAACTTGATGTTACAAAGGGGTAAATAAATAGATACTAAATTCATTGTCAAAATCAGGGCTAATTTACTGTTCCACTGCTACTACCGTAAGTATCCATTAGTCGCTCAGTCGTGCCTGACTCTGTGCGACCCTGTGGACTGTAGCCCACCAGGCTCCTCTGTCCTGGGAATTCTCTAGGCAAGAACACTGGCGTGGGTTGCTGTGTCTTCCTCCAGGGATTCTTTCCCACCCAGAAATTGACTCCGAGTCTCCTGCATTGCAGGCAGATTGTTTACCATCTGAGGCCAGAGAAGCCTTATTGTTCTAAAGTCTTTGTAAAATTTCCTAGTAAAACTTAGAGATGGGAACAATATTTATTAGTATCTGTCACAGATTGGGACTTCCCTGGTGATCCGGTGGTGAAGAGGTCACCTCCCGGTGCAGGGGCTGAGGGTTCGGCCCCTCCTCGGGTGACCAAGACCCCATGTGCCTCTCAACCAAAAACCCAGAACGCGAGACAGAAACAGTATTGGGGTAAATGCGATAACGACTTTAAAAGTGTTTCACAGCAAAAAGAAACCTGAAAGACCTATCACAGATTAATGAATATTAAGCAATGTGGAGGAATTTGACATTTTAGCTTTCCTTTTAGCGGTCAGATGCGTGCTGACCATGGAAATTATCTGGCTTTACTTACTTCTTCCTGAACAGCGATTTTTATATAAGTCTCCAACGAAGGAGAACGTGTGTGTGGTGCAGGGATGGGGGGGGGGAGTCCCTAATGTGGATTTATTCCTCACATCATCTGGTTTGTGAACCCTCTGAATTTACTTCTGACATTTACCGGATTTTATTCACATTTGCCCTTCACAGCTGTTTTGTTGAGGTTATTGTTTGTGGAGCTCAAGGTTCTGGTGAGCTAGTTGACCTGAAATCTTAGCTGCAGAGTCTTGCAAAAGCCAGTTGGTGGCCTTGGTATAATATTTAAATCCTTCCCAATTTAGAAAATTCAGAATCAAATCAATTTTTCCTGAAACTTTAAAATTAAAAGCTCCAAACGGTAGATTTCCTTCCTATTAGAAAATCATGGATTCTCTCTGGCTTGTGGTGCGCGCTCCTCCTCCAGACTTTTCCATCTCATATACCTTTGCACCCACCAGCGTGGCTGCCGTGGTGGCAGCCGCGGGTGAATAATTGCCTGTCTTCACGGGAGCTTGTTCTGGAGCTGGAGCTGAGGGCTCCTTCCTGCTGCACGCACGCCTCATTTGGAGGCTGCCGGCAGCCTGGGGGCCGTATTATTCATGCCTTGACAGAGAGCTCTCACTAAAAGCCTTGGAACGGAGCCAGGCACCGGGAGAGACAGTGGAGCATGGCGACGGGCAACTGAGAGGAGCCTGGATAATCAGAAAAGAAAGAAAGAGACGGAGGAAGAAAGAAAAATAGGGACCCTATGCTTCCCGTTTACTGGTTTCACATGGATAGAATTTGCATTTGCATTAAAATAAAAAAACCCTAAAAATAATTGCATCTTTTCCTAACCACGCTTGAAAGTTTAGCACAATTTTCCACATTTAATTGCAAAGCTGATTTTAATTAGTAGGCCCCGCACGTGAAAAATGAAGACCCGCTTGGGCGCGGCAGCACCGCAGTGCCTGTCTATGCTCCAGTTAGGGTGTGACGGCGTGCAGCAGGCGCACGCCCGGGGGTGGGGGAAGGATTCTGTGCGCACAGCCGCCCAGCCGGGAGCCGGGGCGCCCACAGCCCCTTCATTCTTTACAAGACATCGCTGGGCATTGCCCACCCCTGAGCTGTACGTGTCCTTCCCACTGTCACTAATATCATCAGTCAGAAGCGAGGGCGCACCTATTTTACCATTTATTTGATAGCTTGCTTGCATGGTTGCAGAGAAGCAAAAAGGTGGAGCTCTGGGGAGTGGTCTGTATGAAGGGAGGATTCGGAGCAAGTGGGTTTCCCAGACTCACCGTTGATCGACGCCTTATGATGAACGGTCTGTGTGCAAACACACACTTCAGGACTGGGATGGCAGTTCACCTTTACACACAGTGAATCCTCTATTTAAAAACAAAAAAAAGCTTCCTGGCCATCATCCCAAGAAGACAAGGTGTGTGCTGCTCATCTCCAGCAGGTCTGCCCGAGTGGACACCTTGCTGGCCCTGGCCCCGTTTGTTACATTTTTCAGAAGACAGTGTGACTGATTCAGTGTGTTTAAAGCTGTCAATAAAACAGGTCATGCATTTCAGGGCAGATGTTTGACACTGGATAAAATTAAATACACTTTTAAAATAACTCTGCTTTCAAAGAGAAGGAATATAGGTATTTTCAGGCAAGGACTTGGAGAATCTCTCATATTTACAATCTGTATTGGTTAAGATGAAACAAAGTAATTACCATCTAGGCCTGATTTCTTGACTGATGGTTGCAAATGTGTAACCACGGCTTTGAAGCCGCTCAGCACATACGGCAGACGTGGGTGTGTGGTGCGGCTCCCATCAGGGATGACGCCTCCCTCCACCGTCTGCGCTGGGCTGTGGTGGGTACTTGGCAGCTACGTTTCAGAGCTGGTGTGTGGACGGGGTCTTGGCTGAGGCTGGGGCTGGGGGCTGCAGACCCTGCCGCGGGATCACGAGCCAGGAGCCCTGCGTCCCTGCCAACAGCTGGGTCCGCAGCCCCGAGCTGGTCTCCAGAAGCTATTAGTGTTTGTTTTTAAATTTTCCAAGTTATAGATCCGATGGGATAAGCATCTTTGCAGATAGTTTTGTGGCTGCTGGCCCCTTCCTCGGGATAGACTGTCCCAAGGAGGAGCGGAGCTTGAAGGACATGAGGACAGGACTGGTTTCAGGAGTTCGTTTCCGACAAGATGGGGCCATCTGTGTTTCCAGGAGCGGGGAGGAGGTGTCCTTGTGGCCTTCAGCAAATAATATGAGATAACTGTTTTTAAGGCACTTCCTTCTTATTCAGAAAGAAGCTTTTTGTTTTTGTAAAAGGATACGGTTTTAGAAGATTAGTAATTTTTTAAACAATGCTATTGCTAGAAAGTTCTGGGGAAAGGCATGTTTTGCAAGGTAAGCCATGCTTTCCTCCTCTTAAATGAGCTCGCTCTTGTGAGCTGGACTCCAGCGTCCTCCCACCCCCGAGACCGAGACTTGGCTGAGACCCTCCGGAGCTCAGTGAGGAACAAGTTCCGGGCGATGCTCAGGGCGGGCGATGCTCAGGGCCGGGTGGAAGGTGAGAGGCTCCGTCCTCTGTCACGGCCACCTGCCCCTCCACCTCTCTTTCCAAGCCTGGGGACAGAGGCCTCACCAGACCCACAGCCAAGGGTGTCAGGGAGGGTCGGAGCCCCTGAGGGGGACGCTGTGCCTGAACGTCGTAGACAAGTGTCTTTAGATTTCAAATGATAAAAATGCAGGCCCGCAAGGACAGCAGGGGTGGGCATCGGAGCCCAGCACCTTCACTGCCCCGGGCTCCTCCAGCCCAGGTGGGGCTCCAAGTGCGCCCGAGTCTCTCTGGCCCCCGGCCGCGGGTATTAGTAGCCCCCACCTGCCTGAGCCGGGAGCAGTGAGTGGACGCTTCTGCGGCCACACAGGGGCCCTGGGCCACCCGAGGGCTGCGTCACACAGCCCTGCCCGTGGTGACATCCCTAAGCACACTCGCTGATGGCATGAAGCGAGCGGACGCTTGCCAGTCACTGCGCAGCACGGAGGTGTGGGCGGGTAGAGACACCCCGGGCCCGGAGCAGCGAGCTAGCATGCAGGCTGGACTTCAGTCTGGCGTGGAGACTCACCCTGCTGCTTATTTCAGAAATGACCACTTAGTCAAGCAATCACACAGAGGCAGGTGTGCAGGGGCCGCCTCGAGGTCAGGTGGAATACGATGCTCCAGGCCCCATCGAAGGTGCTCTGCTGGTCTAACTGCTGAGTGTTCACGGCACACAAAGTCATCCAGCAGAAGGGACATTTCGGGACAAAGGGACGCCCGCCCTTTGATGTGAGGCGTGTGACTTGTGACAGCGACACACACGTCGTCCAGACGCGCAGGCGCAGCGGAGGATGTGCCCGGAGAGCCAGGAGGAGGCGTCCTGGGAGAACTTTGGACACACGGACACTCACGAGAGCCCTGAGCAGGGGACAGGGCCGGAGACAGGCGCCCCCTTCCTTCCCACCACTTACAAGCACCACAGGCACGAGACGCCGCGAGGGGCCTTCTCGAGCAAACTGAAGCCGAGGCCCCCGTCAGCCACGCGGCTCTCAGCCTGGAGACCGTGGCGACTCACGGAGCCCACGCGTGGAACCACCACAAGCTCCCAGTGTGCCGAGGTCGAACGCCTCATGGCGTCTCTTTCCAATTTCTGGAGCCGTGATGAACCGGTGGTGCGGCAGGATTCCTACGGAGCAGAAGGCAGGGGACAAGCCCCTGCGGGTGGACGGCCCCGCGGGGACCCTGGGTCCCACGGCCCAGCCCCATGTGCAAACCGAGGGAAGCCCAGCCGCTCTGCACGGCTTGTCGTCACTGTCCTACTCCCGAGACAAGCAGGGGGAGGCTGGGGCCGGCCGCCTCTTCCGTCTCTGGACCAGCCTTCGGGTCGGAGTCCTTGGCCCCAGGGGGAGGAGAGGACACGGGGTGGCGGGGGCAGGTGGCCCCCCGCGGGAGCTGCCGTCGGCTCCAGGCCACTCCGTGGATCGTGGAGGGGCCTGTCCTGAGGGACCTGCCTCGGCCTTCCACCCGTGGCTGCTGCTTTCCACAGGACGGCCACGCGACGCCTTGGAGCCGTTGTCCTTCAAATGCTGGGAAGCTGACACCCACAGAGGGGTCCACGCTCTCTACAACAGTCCTTATTCACCTATTTCCAGTATCTGATGGCTTTCGATGATGAGAATCACCTATTTTTTAAAAAATATGAGGAACTGGATGGCAGTAGGCACCGTGAAAGGAAGCAGCACAGAAGTCTAGAATGAGGAGCCTTAGCAATGAGGCTGACGCCCCCAAGACCCCTCCCCACAGAAGCCTTCCACGGACGGGTGTCCCAGGGAGCAGGGGGCGCCCCAGGGAGCAGAGGCCACAGGACTCTCGGGTTCCAGAAAACGCCCTTGGAGACCCCGAGGGATGGACTGCCTCTTCCCCCTTCAGTCAAGGAGCTGAGACCCCCGCCCCAAGGTCACACAGTTAGCAGGAGGCTTCACGTCCAGCTCTTTCGTCCACACCTGCGTGGAGGACTTCCACATCTGTGGGACTAAGACACGTCTTCCTGCTTGCCGCTGGGGAGGTAGGTGCTCGCTGAGAAAACTGAGAGAAGGAAAGCCCTCGTCCCACGTGGTGTCAGTGAACAGGGAAACGGATACATGGACAGCGTCTCTGCACCCGTCGGCCGCTGAGGGGTCTGACTCCCAATCAGGGAGGTGCCCCCCGGGGCAGTCGGGCACAGCTGCGTCCCTTCCCAGGGCCCTCGCAGACCTTCCGCAGGACGTGAACAGGGCAGCTCTTACCCCCGAGCAGGGCAGGCCCCTCCACGGGCCATCAGAACAGCTCACAGGCCTGCAGAGGGCAAGGCGTGGGGAGGCGGGCTAGCACCTTCTTGCAGGGACAGGTGAGCCGTGTCCTCCTTGACACCAAAGGAGGCGGTGGGGGCCTCACTGAAGGATCTGCGGGCTGGGCCACCCAGCCTCTGAGCAACCGGGGCAGCAAGCGCCCTCGCCTGGAGCCGGAGTCAGGGTCGGGGAGGAGCAGACCCACGCACGCCTGCACACCAGGCCTCCCAGAGGAGGCCTGCGGGACCCGTGCCCACACCACCGGCCTCTGCCATGTCGTCTCTGACTAGAGGGTCACAGCCTCTGTCAGAGCCGGCCTCGGCGTGCCCCCCAAAGGCACCCCCGTCACCCACATTCAGAACGAGGGTTGTGGAGCTGGGAACAGCGGGGACCCGGTCCTCGAGGGTGGAACCCTATGCCCAGGGCCAACCTGGCAGGGGCACTGGGCCCTGGGCACGGCTATACACGGGGCACGTCTGAGAGCCGGGCAGCAAACACAGTCAGGGAATCTGTTCTCACAGCGGGGCCTCACGTTTGCAGTGGCTGTCAGAAACATAAATGACTGCAGTAAAAATAGCCGAGTCCAGGTGAGCTGTCATCCAGACCCCGGGTGGGAAGCCACTCAGGAAGGATTTGGTTATAAATTGATGAGTGTGTGGGGGGTGGGTGTTAGTCGCTCAGTCGTGTCCAGCTCTTTGCGACCCCTTGGACTGCAGCCCACCAGGCTCCTCTGTCCCTGGATTCTCCAGGCAAGAATCCTGGAGTGGGTTGCCATGCCCTCCTCCAGGGGCTTTTCCTGACCCAGAGATCAAAACCAAGTCTCCTGCATCGCAGGCAGATTCTCTACCATTTGAGCCACCAGGGACGTCCCTGTAAGTTGATGCTTCCAACAACAAAAAAGTGCAGACTCAGCAGCTTATAACTACCCATTGCCAAAAAAACATTAAAAGCAAGGCCGTTTCGTGGAGAATAACATACTGAATCCTCTTGATGATGACCAGATTTTAGGGCTCATTATTTGTAGCCTGCTGCTGCTGCTGCTAAATCACCTCAATCGTGTCCGACTCTGTGCGACCCCATAGACGGCAGCCCACCAGGCTGTTTGTAGCCTGATGCCCATTAAGCTACAGTCTAGGCCTGTAGCACCCTGAGCGCGGGCGATCGCATCTGATCACAGACCACAGGACAGCTCTGAACATCTATGTGGGGGAGCAGCTTGCATTTCTCTTGCAGGAAATGATTAGAAAATGCATATTTAGAAGCTTTGTAATTTCTGTAAGAGACAGATTTTGCCCAGAGTGAGTGTATGCACGCGCATATTCTGCCTGTTTGTACATGTGCTTTGTGCGTGTACAGCTCATTGCATTTCTATCAGGTGTCTACCTACGATCCCAAGAGTGGTCATATAGAAGGCACGGGCACCCCACTCCAGCACTCTTGCCTGCAAATCCCACGGACAGAGGAGCCTCGTAGGCTGCAGTCCATAGGGTCGCTAACAGTCGGACACGACTGAGCGACTTCCCTTTCACTCTTCACTTGCATGCATTAGAGAAGGAAATGGCACCCCACTCCAGTGTTCTTGCCTGGAGAATCCCAGGGATGGGGGAGCCTGGTGGGTTGCCGTCTGTGAGGTCACACAGAGTCAGACACAACTGAAGCGACTTAGCAGGAAGGTTCACATGCATACCCTCCGTCCCAAGCTGAACAAACAGCTCCATCCTTCAATTCCCAGAATTTTCAATATTGTACAGTTGAATACTTTCTTACCAGCCCTAGAAAGACAAAGTACTCTGTCCTGAGCATCTCAAGGAGACCTCTAGTATATATTTAAGGGAGAGTAAGAAACCGTTAGCTTTTCATTTGCATATATTTGCTTGTATATTTGTCCCTGGGCCAAAGACACAACTGGCAAAGTCGTAAATTCTTATATAGCTTGACTCTTGATTCTTCCCGTCAGCCTTTTTCACAAGTGGAGTACAGCTGATTTCCAATGGTCTTTTAATTTCTGCTCTACAGCCAAGTGATTCAGTTACAAGTCTTTTATTTTTCATATCTCTTTCCACTATGGGTCATTACAAGACACTGAATGTAGCTTCCGGTTCTGTACTGCGGGTGTTCACCTATCTGTATACAGTACATGTATGTTGCTTATCCCTCTCCGTCACCTTTCCTGTTGGGTAACCAGAAGTTTGTTTCCTATGCCTGTGAATCTTTCTGTTGTGGAAATAAGTTCATCTGTATGTTTTTTTTAGATTCCACATGTAAGTGAGACCATATGACATTTGTCTTTCTCTGCCTGACTCACTTTATTTAATATAATAATCTCTCGTTGCATCCAAGTTGCCAAAAATGGCATTATTTCACTCATTCATTTTTATGGCTGAGTAATATTCCATTGTGTATATGTACCACATCTTCTTCATCCAATCATTTACAGACAGAATATTCATTTACAATGGAATATCAAAGACAGAGCCTCCTGAACTCTAGGCTGACCTGGAAGGACTTTAAGAGAAAGCAGATTGAGATAGTCTTGGAGGGTCAGGAATAAAGGAAGTAGATGAGGATGGAGGGGTTGGGAGAGGACGGAGCCGGGGAGCACGGGGGAGGGCCAGGAGGATGGCGGGGCAGCTGGGGAG